>PKML01063686.1:0-10721 GCA_002933935.1 Eutrema yunnanense | reverse complement strand
TAATGCAAACGCTATATTTTGTTTGTCTGAATCTAATCTTAGTCACGCTTTGTTTTTAATAGCACATGCAAAGGTGGAAACGCTGTGCTAAGTTTAGGCGGAAAAAACAAGAGCCAAATTTTCATTTCCCGGCTAAGTCCTTAGCGAAAAAAAACAAGCGCCTCATTTTTCATTCTCCCTCCAATCTCGAATTCCCCCTCTCACAGACTCCATTGTTTCACTTCTTCTCACTTTGTATCTGCAAAATTATCTCTCTCAGACATTCTCTTTCATCTCTCTGGAAAACTCAATATCGATTTTAACATCTTTCATTCTCGTTTTTCCTGGATCCAGAACAAGATTCTACGCATTCCTCGGCGTTATCGTCTATGTTGATTTCGATTGAAGGTGAGACTTAGTTGGGTAATCGATAGGAGTATCAATTTAGGGTTTCGAAACGGTTAGTTCTGATTTCTTTCAAGAATTTGGGTTCTTACAGGGAAATTTTCGTAAGCTGAAGATCTATCTCGAAAGGTAAAGTATGTAAACATTTAGGGTTTTTGTTTCAATTAGGGATTTTAATATATGTTTCGACTAATTAGAGCTTTTTGTTCAGGTTTTACAAGCGGATTTGGGTGTCTGCTTTAAGCTAAGGTATGTGAAAATTTAGGGTTTTCGTTTCAGTTTGGGATTTCGGTTAAATGTTAAGCGATTGTGTTGTGTTTGAATATAATCGATTTTGGTTTATTTTGCAGATTCTTCTTTACAAGATCTTTGTTTTTTAGAGGTACTTTACAAGATCTTCATATTCTCGTATGTGTCTTTGAAGTTTTATTTGAGTTTGAAACTGTTTGATTTAAGAAACAAATTATCAAAAATGTATGTATCCATTTGACTTTGGAGATGTGGTAGTGGTGTCACATGAACAAGTCTTGGGTTTGGCTACCAAGGTATTGATTTATTTACTAATTAACAACTGAGTATCTTCTGTCTTTGATAGAACTTTCATATGTTTGATTAACCTAGCTTATGTCCCGACTGGTCCATTGGTTTCTATGTTACAGGACTAGCCTTGAGTATGAACAAGGAGCAACAGAGTTTGTGTATGGGTCAGCAAGGAGGTTGGGTAATCCTCTTGACATGTTGTGTCCATGTATTGATTGTAGAAATGTGTGTCATCAACCACTAGCCACAATACTGGATCATCTGGTGATTAGGGGTATGGATCAGAAGTACAGGAGGCAGAGATGTTGGAGTAATCACGGGGAGATAAGAGATTTGAAGACATCTGATGATCCGACATCTGAATTTGAAGCGTATGAGTTGTTTAGAACTGCTTTCTATGACGGTGGTAACATTTCACAGCCCCGGAGTGACAATGGAGATCAGCAAGATGATGGTGAAAGTGAACATGATTCAGAGTTTAGACAAAAATTGAACGATGCTGAAACTCCACTCTACTCAAGCTGCCCTAACTACACCAAAGTGACTGCGATTATGGGTCTTTATCGTATAAAAGTGAAGAGTGGGATGTCAGAGAACTACTTCGATCAACTTCTGAAGTTAATTCATGACATGCTACCTGAAGATAACAAGCTACCAACATCAACAGATGCAATGAAGAGGTTCTTGAAGATATTTGGGTCTGGCTACGAGCACATTCATGCATGCAAGAATGATTGCATTCTATACCGGAAGCAGTACGAGGAAATGACAAGCTGCCCTAGATGTGGTGCTTCAAGATGGGAACTGGACAAGCACTCAAAGGAGGAAAAGACAGGGATTCCAGCTAAGGTTCTTAGATATTTCCCGATAAAGGACAAATTCAGAAGGATGTATAGATCAAGAAGGGTGGCAGAGGATCTGCGTTGGCATTTCAGTAATGCTTCTAAAGATGAAACAATGAGGCACCCGATGGACTCAATAACTTGGGCTCAGGTAAACGAAAAATGGCCACAATTTGCTTCTGAACCTAAAAATCTTCGCCTTGGTCTGTCAACTGATGGGATGAACCCTTTTTCTATTCAGAATACGAAGTATAGTACGTGGCCAGTGTTGCTTGTGAACTACATCATGTCTCCTACGTTGTGTATGAAGGCAGAGAATGTGATGTTGACTTTGTTGATCCCTGGACCTACTGCACCGAGCAACAACATAGACGTCTATCTTCAACCTTTGATAGAAGATCTTATGGATCTGTGGACTAAGGTATCGAGGTATATGACTCTTTATCGAAGGAGATTTTCAATCTTAGAGCTATTCTGTTGTGGACTATCAGTGATTATCCTGGTTTGGGGACTTTGGCAGGTTGTAAAGTGAAAGGCAAACAAGCGTGTAACGTTTGTGGTAAGGATACACCTTTTAGGTGGCTGAAATTTAGTAGGAAGCATGTCTACTTGGGCAATAGGAGAAGACTCAGTCCTGGTCATCCTTACCGACGCAGACGGGAGTGGTTTGATAACACGGTAGAAGAAGGGACTGCACGTAGGATTCAGACAGGGATTGAAATATTAGAACAGTTAAAAGACTTTACCAATGACTTTGGAAAACCTTTACCGAAGGAAAGCAAAAGAAAGAGATATGTGTTGTGTGAAGATGATGAACTTTTAGAAGAAGAAGAAGATGAAGACAGTGATAAATGGAGGTGGAAGAAGCGGTCTATTCTATTTGATCTTCCTTACTGGAAGGTTAGTAAATTCTATAAGTCTTTAGCTAACTTGAATTGTTTATTAATGTCTAACTGAGATTTTGTTTATATGTCTTAGGAGATGCCGGTACGTCACAACATCGATGTAATGCATGTTGAGAAGAACGTCTCTGATGCCATATTGTCCCTGCTAATGCAAAGTCCTAACTCAAAAGATGGCTTGAAGGCACGAAAAGATTTAGAAGATATGGGTATTAGGAAAAACTTACACGCAGAAGATCGTGGGAAGAAAAAATACTTACCAGCAGCAGCTTACTGGCTGAGCAAGACA
This sequence comes from Eutrema yunnanense, assembly GCA_002933935.1. Taxonomy (NCBI): domain Eukaryota; kingdom Viridiplantae; phylum Streptophyta; class Magnoliopsida; order Brassicales; family Brassicaceae; genus Eutrema; species Eutrema yunnanense. Next base: position 7,764 of record PKML01063686.1, on the reverse strand, counting down.
GGAAAGAAGCAGTTCTGCAAGAGGTTGTCAGAGTTCAGAGGACCAGATGGATATTGTGCGAATATCGCCAATTGCGTTTCAGTTGATCCTCCAACAGTTGGTGGCTTGAAGTCCCATGATCACCATGTGCTTCTACAAAACTTGTTACCTGTAGCTTTGAGAGGATTGTTACCAAGTGAACCTAGGATTGCAGTGAATAGAATCTGCAACTTCTTCAATCGTTTGTGTCAGCGTGTGGTGGATCCATATAAGCTTCTGACATTGGGGGCTGAGGTTGTTGAAACATTGTGTCAGCTGGAGAGGTTCTTTCCTCCTTCCATTTTTGATATTATGGTTCACCTTCCTGTTCATCTAGCAAGGGAGACACGTTTGGGAGGACCGGTTTATTTTAGATGGATGTATCCCTTTGAGAGGTACTGATTATTGTATCTATTAATCTCGTTTGGTTATTTGATGTGTCCTAAACTGAAACTAACTAGTCCGTTATCTGTTTGATATGTAGGTACATGAAAACATTGAAGTCCTATGTTAAAAACTATGCTAGGCCAGAAGCTTGTATGGCTGAAGGATACTTGGCAGGAGAATGCATTGCCTTCTGCTTGGAGTTCCTTAAAACATATGTACCAGTTCTGGAAGTTGGAAACCGCAATGAAGATATTGAAGCAGATGAGCAAATTCTTGAAAGGCGTCCAATTCACAAGGCTAAACCTATTATTCTTACTGAGAAAGAGCTGGAGATAGCGGATCGATATGTTCTGATGAACACAAAAGTTATAACACAATATGTTGAGTAAGTTATACCAACTGTGTATGAATATAAACTGATCACTTTTATTGCATGAATACTAACATATGGACATTGGAATACAGTATGCATTTGGAGGAATTACAAGCTACAGATGTGCGTTGCGGAAGAAGTGAGACTTTGTTATGGAAACTGCATGGGGAAAGATTTACACAGTGGGTTAAGGATAAGGTCTGAATATAGTTATGGATACATATGTTATTGATGTAACATATTTGAAACTTTTTATTAATACTAATAACTTATTTTTCTTGTTTGTCACTAGATCCCAAGTAACTCAAAGGATCATTCTAAGCAGCTGAGGTGGTTAGCTTTTGGACCAAGACTTGAAGCTCAGACCTTCAAGGGATATATCGTCAATGGACATCGATTTCACACTGATGATGTCAAGCGGAAGACGCAGAACAGTGGGGTATCCTATGAAGCTTTCACCATGTGTCGATCGAGCGCCAGAGATAATAAGCATATTGCAGACATTGTGATGTACTACGGAGTCATACAAGAAACACTACAAGAAAACAGTTTTTTAGCGACTACAACAGTTGTAGCGCCCGTGTCCGGAAGAATTGATTATTGGAGTGAAAATAATTAATTCTGGTTGTTCCGGGGGCGGTATCGATCGATACCGGCCTGTATCGATCGATACCAGCCGGGTTTTTCTCCTGGTTGTCTTCTTCTCTTATCTCTTCGAGTATAAAAGGTTATCCTTAGAAGGATAAGGCCATAGTTTGGTCGTGAGAAAGAAAGAGAGGTCGAGAGAGAAAAGGAGAAAGAGAGAAAGAGAGAGGAAGTGAGAAGAAGCTTGGTAAGCTTAGATCTTGCGAGATCAGAAGGTTTTGAGCGTTGAGGGAAGCTCGGAGAAGAGGTTGGAAGAGCTTGGTTTCGACGTAAGCTCGTGAGAAGAGAGGAAGATCTTCTTGGGCTTGGGGAGGTCGTTTTAGAGCTCGATTCAGCCGTTTTAAGGTGAGTTGTGACCAAAGGTGATCAATTAAGCTTGTGTGGTGATTGTTTAAGCTTGGTTGACGGATTTGATGGCTTGTGTGGCGAATTTCTGTGTTAGGGTTCGTGAGTATCGACCGATACCATGTGTGTATCGATCGATACGCATCCTTTGTGGATAGGCTTGAGTCGTGTAGTATCGATCGATACCAGGTGGGGGTTTTGGGCATCGATCGATACAAGGCCCTTGTCGGGTGACGCGTGTTGTTTGGGCATCGATCGACACTATGGGAGTATCGATCGATACCGGTTGCTTTGTGCGGAAAGTTGTATTTTGGTAATTAATAATTGTTGATTGTTAATTGGTGGCCTGTTGTTGGGATGATCAATCTCACTCAGCATTTGGTTAGCCAAATGTTGATGCATCACTTTTGTCGATGCAAATAAAGATGTGGCGTGATCGTGGAATCGAGGCAGAGAAGAGAGGATGATTAGGACTCGGGGCTGTGGCCTTTTGTTGTTATAGAACTTGAACTGTTCTTGGATAATTAATGTGTAATAATTAATGTGTATTGTTTACTGTTTATTATTGTTTAATTAGTTATCTGCAAAAAAAAAAAAATGCGGTCCTTTCAACAATAGTCGCTAAATAGTCGCTAAAATGTGTATTACGACTAAAAAGCGACCAAATCATGTAGTCGTTAATGTTTAGTCGCTAAAGTGCGTAGTCGTAAAAATAGTCGCTAAATTGCGACTACTTTACGACTACATCACATGAACAGTGTAATAGTCGTAAAATAGTCGCATAAATTACCGACTATTATATGACTAATTTAACGTCTATTTAGCGACTATTTATAAAAAATAATAAAAAAAAACAAAAAAAAAATTTAATTATTTATTAAAATTAATAATTACAAAAAACAAAAAAACAAAAACAAAAGAAGATCGAAGCTTCCTCCGCCGGAGAGCTCCTCTCCGCAGCTTCCTCTGCCGTCCTCACCGGTGAGTCCCCAGCACGAGATCCTTCGAGAAGGAGCGCGATCGAAGAAGAAGCTTCGAGAAAGGTTCGCGGCGGCTACAATTCGAGAAGGGTTTCGTCGCAGAGATGTACGGAAGCAGAGGCTTCGAGTGGCCAAAGGGAACCGCCGTGGGATGAGCGACGTCTGCATAGGAGTTGCGGATTGATCGGCAGTGGCGGCGCTGCAAGTTGAGAATCGCAAGGAAGAAGAACGCCGACAAAGAAGAAGCTTCGGAGAAAGGAGAACGCCGACGAAGGAGAAGCTTCGGAGAACGCCGACGAAGGAGAAGCATCGGAGAAGAACGCCGTCAAATCTCTTTACTTCGAAGAAATCGAATGTACTTTGAAGAAATCAAATGAACTTTTTCAATCTGCAGAACATGGAGACGAAGATAGAGAAGAAAAGGAAGTGTTTGTGTTCTGGTCCGTTAGATATTGGGTTATCAACGGTTAAGATTGCGATCTGTGTGATGGGTTAAGTAACCAGTCAAATCCTGAGCATTAATTATCTTCTTTTCATTTTATTTCTTATTTAACAGCATTGTATATTGAATTTTTAAAAACTGTAAAAAATCCCATAAACTTTTTTATGTAAATCTGTAAACTTTAAACATATCAAAAGTATAAATTATAAAACTTCTACTTTAAATGATTTTTTTATATAATGATTAGATTATTTTAATTGTTAGATTTTAGTTTTCAGTATATATAATTAAATTCTTGATTTTAAGTTTTAAAATTATGATTTAGGATTAAGAAAATTATTATATTTTTAAAAAAATTATAAGTAAATAGTTTTTAAAAAGATTGATTTTATATAAAGTATATATGTAAATGGTTTTAAATATTGTTTTTATGTATATATAATGATTATATTTTTGTTTAATGGTTTAGGATTTTATTTCTATGATTAAAAGTTGTCACGCTAAAGCCACAAATGTATATATATACATGTATATAAGTTATATATATGTATATATATACATGTATATAATTTAGCGACTATTATGCGACTATTGTGCGATCTCCCGAAATAGTCGCCTAATAGTCGCTAATTTAGTGACTATTAGGCGACTACTGTGCGATCTGCCGAAATAGTCGCATATTAGTCGCTAATTTAGCGACTATTATTTTCCGTCTAAAATGTAGTCGTAAATTAGTCGTAAAATAGCGACTATTTTAGCGACTATGTTCTTTGGTCGTAAAACAGCGACTCAATTACGACCAATTTGTATTAGTCGCCGAATAGTCGCCAAATAGTCGCTAAGTAGTCACAACTTTTAGCGACTAATTATTTAGTCGCCATTTGTAGTCGCCAAAACGCTGTTTTCTTGTAGTGAAATTATTATGCTGGACTACCACATGTTCCAAGTGCCACTGTTTAAGTGTAAATGGGCCAACAAAGGGAATGGTGTGAAGGAATCAGATGGCTTTACGCTTGTGAACCTGCATCTAAACCAATCTGCATTCCGCCAAGACCCATATATAATGCCGTCTCAAGCAAAACAAGTTTTTTATTCAAGAGAAGCTGACTCCTCCTCTTGGTATGTATTATGAGGGCTCCACCAAGGGGCTATCATGAACTGGAGACAGAAGAAGATATTGTTGCACCACCATCATCTACTCAGCAAATTGAAGATTTCGTGAATCAATCTTCAGAGGACGAGAGTTTCTGTGTTAGGGATGATTGTGAAGGGGTTTTAGTAATGGATTAGTTGTTATAGGATTACTAGTTCTAGGATTAGTTATAGCATATTAGTAGAGTTAGGATTAGTAGTAGATGATTATTGGATTCCTGGTTATATTACGTATTTCTTTTGTTTTATTTTCAGAAAATGAATACTGCAATGCAGTAAGCGTCAGCAAGGCATTGATGTAACTCCTCAACAGCTGAAAACGTCAACCAGAGGAAGGAACAAGGATAAAGATGGTAATCCTGCTAAAGCAGCTACAAAAAAAGATGATTCCATCTGGTCAACTGAAACAATATGTTCTGTTAAAGAGACAAAAGACTAAGACGTTAGCTGAAGAAGCAGCTAAGGAAAATGAAGAAACTTCTCCTGAGGATGTCAATGACAAAGCTGTGGAAGAAGGTGAAGAAGAGACTTCACCTCATATTGAAGAAGCTGATCACGACAAAGAAGACAAAATGGAGGAAGAAGCAGTAGAAGCTGAATCAGAGGAAGAAGAAGAAACCCAAGAGGAATCAGAAGAGGAAGATTGTGGAGAAAAGGAAAAAGGTGAAGACGTAGAAGTGCAACCAGATCTAGAAGACGAACATAGAGAAGCAGCCGAAGATGAAACAATGAATATTCCAGCTGATGAATGCATAAACCAGCAGCCAAAAACGAAGAAAAGGAGGACTAGAGGACCAACCAGAATGAGCAAAGTGGCTAAAAGCCATGAGGAAAAGGTGGAAGTTGAATTTAATAGCCTTGGTGAACCTGTGGGAAAAGGATCAGTGACACTTTCTTCTTTTCTTGGACCTCTTGTGAGGGAGCACGTACCTGTGCTTCTAGACGATTGGAGGCGCCTTGATGGACAGACAAAAGACGGAATGTGGGAGGTGATTCAGGTACTTTGGCAGATTTATATGTACTTTACTTTATTCTTTTTCGAGTTTTCTTTTATGATAACAGTGTGTAATTATCGTAGGGGAGGTTCAATTTGACAGAAGATTGGCAGAAGCAAAGTGTTGAGAAACAGATGGGCTGCATATGGAGGGCTTCTAAGTCTAGGCTTTTGAACAAAGTGCGTGCTACAATGTGTAAGGAAAAGATACAAAGCTTAAAACCGAGCAACATTCACAATGTCTCATCTTGGATGAAGTGGGTGAAGAGTAGGAATAGCCAAAATTTCAAGGTTGTTTCTGTTTTAATCTTTCCATTACAATACATTTTTGCAGTATGGAAAATTGTTATCTTACTACTTTGAGTGACTTTGCAGAAACGAAGTGACCAAATCAGGGAGTTGAGGAAGAATCAGATTCCACACACCACAAGTCGCAAATGAATGGTTCGCCTAACCCATGAAATGGTAATGATTAGTTGTACACAAAGATAGAGACTCTGATGCGTTTTAATAACTACGTTTCTTTGTTACCTATAGAAGAAGAAGAGTTCTGACCCTAGTAAGATTACTAGATGCAAGATCTGGGTAGCTGGACATACCCATTCAGATGGAAGACCTGTGAGACCAGAGTTTGAAGAGACTATTGTAAGAAGTTATCAAACTCTTGTATTGGTTTAACTTTGTAATTTATAATATATTAATACAGTTTCCAAATTATCTATCAGGAACAAATTAAATCACTTGATAGTGAGATGAGCTCAACCTCCAATGCGAGTATAAAAGAAGATGCAGTGAGTAAGATTCTAGGTAAAGATAGAAATGGAAGAGTCAGAGGAATGGGAAGAGGGATTACCGCTACGAAGCAAGCCTTCTTACAGGCCAGAGACGCACACGTACAAAAACTTGAAGATAATCAAGCACGATTGGTGAGCGAGATTGAAGATTTGAAGAACTTTGTTAAAAATATTGCTTCTCAAAAACAAGATGGGGGTTCAAAATCTGACACCACTGATATAAGCAATGGAGGACCTAGATGTCAACTTCTTGATTGGTTTTCTGAAGAAGAGGTTGTTATCGGTGAAGGAGAATTATGCTGTGTTGATGCTTCTTACAAGATTGGACGTATTCCACTTGGTCCTAATGCGGCGGCTGTAGTTGTGAACTCCGCATCTGACAAAGACGCATCTGTCTGGAGGCCTACACCAACTATCACCTCACTTGGGCAAGCTGTGGGAGCCAAAATTGCATGGCCATTCGTTGAGATCATTCTGGATGATTTCGAAACCACAACTCAAAACAAGACTGCTGGTTCTTCGGTAAAGTTCTTATCCTCTCATATAATTAACGAAAAAATTGTAGCAATATAAAAGCTTATTGGTTAAGTGGCCCCTGTTTTCTGTTTGTTGCATGTCTCATTAGGCTACAAACGCATCAGATAATAGGATTCAGATTATTGATTGGAATTCGGATGATAAAGTAGTTGCTGAGGGATATTTGATTTCAACTGACCCAAAATAGTTGGTCAATTGTATTCCTCTGGGTCCGAATGCTGCATCAGTGAAGATTGACAAAGTGATTGACAAAGCGGCTTACCTCTGGAGACCAAGTGCAGACATGACTGTCATGGATGATGCACTGTTTGAGACCATAGTATGGCCTATTGCTAAGGTGCAATTGGTTAATCTACTGACAAGGGAGGATGCATTTTATAAAAAAAACATCAGAATCTAAAGAAGCATCGGTTTGTAAAGGAACAGGAGCAGGACCATCAGTTTATAAAGTTCCATCCACTACAAAAGGATCATCATCTAAGGTAAAGTTCTACACCTTATGTATGTATTGTAAATGATGTATTGGATTGTTTTCTGATTGTGATGATGAGTTGGATTGTGATGGTTTGTCTGCATTTTCATTTGTAGAGTGTTAGTAACAACAACTCAAACACTAACATCTCTGAAAAGAAGAACTGCTTCCTCTTAGATTGCTTTGGATCGGGAAAAAGGTTACAGAAGGCCGAGTTCTATCAAACAATCCAACATACAAAGTGCATTTTGTTCCATTGGGTGCAAACGCCAGCAAGGTAATGGTTGAGGTCTGCAAGATTCGGGATGCACGCGTGTGGAGACCAAACTCAGAAATCGTGATTATTGCTGATGCTTTAGGTTCTACAGTAGCTTGGCCTAATGACAAAATTGTTTTTAAGTGAACCATTGTCTTCTATGGGATTGTGTAGGGTACTAGTAGAACTTGTTGGATACTTGTTGTTTATGATTTGGTTGGTTTGGTTTTTAGAACAAGCGTGTAGCTTGTATTTGGTAATAACTTTCATTTCTTATGAATATTGCTATGCAATGATCAAAACTTGTTGACAGGACTAATTGGAATAAATAGGACATCCAAATAAATCAGAAAACCCAGATAAAATCCC
>PKML01063679.1:650120-681656 GCA_002933935.1 Eutrema yunnanense | reverse complement strand
GTTGACAGAAGAGAGAGACCTTAGTCCAGCTTCTTCAACACTTGAGCACGTATCATATTTGCTTGAGGGCAAGCAAAAGGCTAAGTCTGGGGGATTTGATATATCATGGTTTTTACCCTATTTATGTCATGATATAAGTCTTTTTTATAGAGTCTTTATAGTATTTTGGAGTCTTTTAGAGTTTTTTACAGGTCTTAGCACGTTTGGAGCATTATTGGAATTATTGGAGTTTTCTGGAGCAGTTTGGAGCAAAGCAGAAGTTCGTGTTGATGAGTACCTGATTTCACGGCAAGCATCGATCGATACCCCCTGGTATCGGTCGATACTCATCGCAGCAAGACACGACCCGCGAGTTTTCCAAGACTTGAAGAATTGCAAAAGTGCCCAGAAGTCTTTAATAATTACAAGAAGACCCCAATTCGTGATTTAGGTTATAAATAGGATTTTACAGCCACCTGTTTAGGCTAAGCTTTATTTTCTATACTTTGATTTTACTCTGGGTTTGAGAGACAAGTCTGAATCTCCCTTCGTCCGAGATCAGATCTCTAAACCTTTTCTGATTATTTTATTGATGATTTATTCAAACATGTTGTCTTCAATCTCCATGTCTGAGTAGATCCACTTTAGGTTTAGGGTTTTCTCATAAAGGATTTCTTTGAATGCTAGGTTGATTTATTATTAGGATTCATAATCTAAATTAATTCTTCGCCTATGTTGTGTTCAAAGCTAATTCTAGGTTGACGAATCTGGAACTTAGATCTTAAGATAATTGATTAGGCACGAGAGTGCGATTAATTACCTGATAGAACCTTAGGTGAGCAAATTGATTATTCGCAAAGAGATTTGGTTTAATCGATTTGTGAACATATCAAACCTGAATATTAAAGCTGATTTAGACTTTAGGATTCGCAAAGAGATTTGGAATTCCTAGGATTTAGATTTAGATAGTTTTCGCAACGAGAGTTGGTTAGCTATATTTTAGTGATTTGAGTTCTAGAACCGTGCGTAATCTGAATCCTGTTAGTTAATTTAGCTGCATTCATTGATTTCCTGAGAAGAACCCTGAGCCTATATTTTCCTCCATTGATTTACAACACTTTTAATTTCTGCACTGCTTTCGTTTACATCTTCTGATTTAGCGTATTTTGGATCTATTTAATCTATTGTGTTTTTTGAGTCTTTGTGCTTCGACCCCTACCTATACTACGATTACCGCTTTAGTATCTGTTAGGGTATTAATTTGAGCGTATCACAGCTGCAAGTCGAGCATTCTCTGCTTCTTGCTGGGTGATATGAGCAGCTTGTTCCTCCAATTTCCTTTGAGCCGCTTCAAGATGTTGTTGCATCTGCTGGAAAGAAGCAGAGGTTTCCAGGTATTTTCCCTTTCCCTTGAGATGATTCTTGAGGCTTCCAATGCCAAACAGGTCTCCTCTATCGTTTTTGAACGTAGACTGCCAAAATAAAAGAAAGAAAATTAATACCAAACACTATATCATCAATCAAAATCCAAAACATAACAAATTAGTGAAGGAAGCACTTAACCTGAATAAAAACCTCGTTATCCTCTTCAATGGATAGCACTGGATGACGACCATCAGAAATCTCTGTGGTCCCAGACTCGAGGTTAGACAACTTCTCTTGCTTTTTCTGTATATAGAGCTCAGCAACTTGCTCTGCTTTTTTATTTGCAAAGGTTCCATCTTTCTTCGTATTAGCCCTGATGAAAACCTCACTGAAACTCACTGGTCTGCCTAATTCCTCAACCTGATATGGAAAAATTATAACCAGTAAACTAACTCAGTTAACGCAAATGCAACAGTCAATCAACACTCAATCAGATTTAAACTTGAATGCAATACTCAATCAGATTTAAACCAACTCAGTCAACTTGAAAAGCAATAACAAAATACCACCATTTATCACAGATTGAAGCAAACTTATAGTTTCAAGTGACTTACCATTTCTTGTTCGATTTGTCGGTAAGACTTCTGTCCAGAGGCGTGTTTGTGATGCCCGAGACCTTTACGTTCAGACATTCGAGCTGCTGAGGTCTTTGCACTCTTTGTTATTTGTTCTTCAGTGCTCCAGTGTGCTTTCATTTCTTCCCATATCTTATCAGTCATCGATCTAGGTTGCTCATCATTACTCCTTGCAGTGCTCACCATGTCTTTCAAGCGAAGTTGAAGTATGGCTTCGAAATGCCCCTGAACCAAACCTGTTAAAGATGGATCCCATCTGTGTTTTTTCTACAAACAAAAGAGAAAGATTGGTGTTAGTCTATATAAAGCACATACACGTATTACACAGAAGTTAGGTGTTACATGGGAGAGAATGTTACCGCGAATTCAACGAACCATCTTTCTACTCTTTCCCTAGGCACACAGGATAAACTGTAGTAGGGGCCATCAAACTTATTAGTGAAACACTTTGTAACATGCCTGGTCAGTGATGATCGATCAAAACCAAACCTACAAAAACAGAAAAAAGTTTCAGATTATCTTTAATGAAAGTACGAGTTAAGAGAGAAACTCTTAACAGAATGTAAAGAAACTCAAGAGAAAGTATGAACAGTTGTATTAAGATAAACATTTCACAGAAAAATGTTAGCTAAGTTTTAAAGTTTCACTAAGCAAAACGTTTATGTCTTCACCTTGCCATCTATTTAGAGAGGGGAGCTTTAAGATATCAAGCCAAAGGTTAGTTTAGTGAGTTACATTTATACTACATATACTATCAAACGTATAAGTCAGCAGTATTAAGTTAGTAAATTGCTAGAGTATTATAATGTTTACGGAACATAAACAAATTAAAATGAGTAAGCAGTATTAATGTTTTGATTTCTTTCTGTTGCGTGAATTCATGTCTCAACGCAAAGTAGTGAAAGCACAAACAAAGAAAGCAATAAATTACCATGTTGAATTAGGCTGGACGAGGTCGGGATCGAGGATGGTGATTTGCTTCGGCCTTGGCGCAAGTAGCAGCGAGTTCAGAGCCTCCATCTGGTCTTGGGAGAGATTAGGCTCTATCGGAGCTTCGACATCTGCTTCTTCTACTGGGTTGGGAGAATTTTGGGCTTGAGAACTGTGATGAGAATGATCTTCTAGATATGGAGGCGATTGACCTTGTTGAACTTGAGGCGCTGCAGATGGATCTTGAACCATTGGAGCTGCTCGATTCGCAGAATAAACAAGTGCGGGTGGATTCGCAGACGATGCAGGCAGTGGAGGTTGAGCAGAATGAGATGATCCAGAATGTGGATTTGCAGACGATGGAGCGGGTGGATTCGCAGACGATGGACGCAGTGGAGTATTTGAGCTCGGAAAGAGCGTCATCGGTGGAGGGTAATCTTTCACAGACGGACGATTGTTGTTGGGGAGAACCGGCGGGACAGTTTCTGATGTCGGTTTTGGAGCGAAATCATACCGAGTGGGTAGACTGGCCGGTCTGGATCTCGACGCTGTTGGTTTCACTAGAACTCGCTTCCTCTTTCCACCCATCGCAACATGATACGATGAATTAGGGATTTCGAGAGATAAGCGAGGAATAGGAGAGTGTATTAGGGTTTGTTATTTGGGAGAAAAATGTGTGTGAGGATCGGAGAGTGAGATAGACAGAGCTTTGATGAAGGAGATCTAGCCAGAGAATCGAGGAAGACGATGCGATTAGGGTTTACGCGAAAGGTAAGAGAAAAGAGAGAAGAAATGAAGACGAAGGCGAATGTGTTTTGGAGTTGAAAACAAAATTGGGCCAAAACATTTCGCGGTCTATTTTTCCGGGTGAATTGAGTCGAAATTTTTGGTTTTCTTGGCCCAATCAGTCGGAAATCAGTAGGTATTTAGTAGCAAATTTTTTAATAAATGTTTCATAATTAACCTTAAATAACATTATAATACACAAAAGAAATTTAATTTTTTCATAATTAACCTTAAATAACATTAAAAACATTAAATAAGTTTAATTTTTTCATAATTAACATAATTTGATCTTGAAATAATAAGTTCTGCATCGCCGACATCGTAATCGAGGATTACTCCTGGTAGTGAATTCTCGACTACGAGATCTTCAATTGTAGTCAGCATTACATGATCATCAGTTTCTCCCCGGGTTTAGGGCGATTTAGGATTTAGGGTTTAGGGTTTAGTGTTTCTTGTTAACAAAACCATCTTTTTCCACTAATCAACAAATTCCCCTATGAATCAAATCTTACGAACAACAAGTTTAAAAACTCTAGTTGCGACAAATACAAGTTATTGAGCAAGGTAGACGTCGAGATAACATTGGTTTAGGGTTTAGGCTGGTTTAGGGTTTCGGGTTTAGCGTTTAGGTTTAGGGTTTAGAGTTTAGGGTCATTAACCAATTTAAGACCCGATTAGGATCCGATTCCATACCCGATTAAATTTTAAAAAGTTGGGTTTGAGAATAACCAAACATTAACCAATTTAAGACCCGATTAGGATCCGATTCCAAACCCGATTAAAATAAAAAAATGGGTTTGAGAATAACTCCGCACCACGAGACTCGAACCCTTGTCTGATGTGTGGTGCGCGTTACCGCTAGGCTAGGTAACTCATTCGGGATTTATTCAACAACGCTTTTATTTATCTAACTCTTTTCCTTTGTCTTCATTAATTCGCGAAACCCTGAATTATCTTTGTCGTAAAATCCCTTTGTCTTCCCAAATTGAAGCAAGTTAAGAACCCTAAATCGCAAAACCATGAAAGTAGCCGCTCCATAAATCTTGTTTTCGTAGAGAGTGGAAGCAAGGTAAGTACCCTAAATCGCAAAACCAGAGTCTTAACACAAGTACAAACTAAATTAAGTTCAAACATATAACATACACATAACATAAGTTCAAACACATAACACAAGTTTAAAGTAAAAACCAGAGTCCAAGCATTCTCTATTCGGCAGCATGCTCCAGAGTCCAGGAAAGCGCTCTAAATTCAAAAACCGCCATATCCTCTGTGTAGAGCCTGACAATCTCTTTCTCCACATGGTCTTCTTCACTTATCAATGGCTTAGCCAACATCTCGTAAATGCAAGTGAGAAGCTGTTTAGCACAAAAATTAACATTATCAAGTGATTACTCTATTGTTTGTTTTTTCAATACACAAGTAATCGTAAGCCTTTTCTTACACGGGGGATGGTATAGAAAGGATTGTAATGGTCAATCGTCAACACATTGAGGAAGATGTGCCCATACTCATCAACGTTTGGATGAAACACCTTGTCTTGAAAATGATCTACAAAACCATACAAGTAAATCGAAACATTTTATGAACACGATTCACCATATAAGTTTCTTGATTAAGACATGAGACATACTGAGAAACAGAACATAGAAAGTACAAATTGCAATGGCTAAAGCTAATGAAGTCACAAGTCAGCTATGAATCCAATTGTCCACGAATATGTTTAGTTATGAAAATGAATAATTTTAAATTATATTTCAGGAACTGGATGAAGCTGAAACCAAGTACCAGTGAGAAATGAAAGATGAAACAAGGGAAGTAGAAAAAGAGTTGTCTCTGAAAAGACAGAGCAAGTTTTATTGAGTATCCACTTTCAGGTACGATTAAGAAACATCAAGAATCAAAATTAAAAATAAAGCAAAAATTCAGAGCCATAAAGAATAAATAAGAAGAAACTAATAATTAAGAGCCTTAACCATTGCCTAGAAACTGAAATGTGAATGCAAGAGGGCAAACAAATAGAGAGAATAATAATATTTTTTTTGCAGTTGTGAGTGTAAGTAAGACTGGAAAAATCAATATCAAATTATAAAACGAGAAGACAAAAAGACGAGAAGAGAAGAGACTCAGTTTTAAAGCTTATTATTTCCTCAGGGGCTTTTGTTTGTGTATACCATCGTAGTTTTGATAGGATATTCTGGATGGAAGAAAATTGCGAGTTTGAAAACCCCTCCTTCATAAGGTGTGTTTTGAGGCCCTGAGAATTGCTTCACAATGGTATTCGTCATCACCAACCGGTCCTAGGCAAAATTGGAACAAAAGCATTAGTATAATGAGGAAAACAATTGTTAAATTGTTTACCAAAACCAGACTACTTACCTGTGGTGAAAAACGGCGATGGATTCCTGTGGATTGCTTTGAGTTGCATCGATATTGCCTTTGAAGCCATTTTTGAAGTTGAAATGAAAAAGAAAGTGATGATTTTGCTTTGCTTAGCAGGAACTTAAAAGATAATGAAACCGAAAAGGAAAAGAAAAGATATTGATGTCGACTGTGTCACGAGAAGGTGTTTGTTATTTTCAAGGTATGTTATTACGAAAATCTTGAACGAACGACGATTCAGACTTGAAAAGAAAGCGAATCGTTTTTTCTTCTCTTACACATTCGTGACACCTTTACATTACTCATCCTTTGTTGTTTGTCCAAACCCGATTAAAATAAAAAAATGGGTTTGAGAATAACCCCGCACCACGAGACTCGAACCCTGGTCTGATGTGTGGTGCGCGTTACCGCTAGGCTTGGTAACTAATTCGTGATTTAGTCAACAACGCTTGTATTTATCTAAGTCTTTTCATTTGTCTTCATTAACTCGCGAAACCCTGAATTCTCTTTGTCGTAAAATCACTTTGTCTTAAAATCCCCAAATCGAAGCAAGGTAAGAACCCTAAATCGCAAAACCCTGAAAAATCTACTCTCTATATCTTGTTTTTGTCTATGATTCAACATGGGTGACTCTTCTGGAAGTTCGAGTGGAACATCAAGGGTCCTTGGGGAAGAGGAAAAGTATTTGACTTTCCAAAAATGTGTTGGTGTGGGCAGAGAATCGTGTCCAAAATTGTACGATCTGAACCGAATCCATTCCGGCGATACTACCGGTGTGGTTATGCTGCACAACTCAAGGTGAGCATTGGTTTAGATATAATGTATATGTTTTCAGATTTGCAATTATTTATGGTGATCTTCATAAAATGGGAAAATGAGTTTTATGCAGCTAAAAAATGATGAGCATGTGTTCAAGTGGGTTGATCAGGCAATTATTGATGAGTTACAACGAGTGGATTGTACAATAGGATGTCTTGAAACCGAGCTCAAAGAGATGAAGGTGATGCGTAGGTTGGGGATTGATGAAGACGAGTTTGAGAAGAGGTTTGAGGATCGTTACAATGAAGCCAAATCAAGCTTCATGAAGTTAGTTATCATTGTTCTTACTGGGTGTTTGCTAGCTGTCGTTGTTGGTAGCACAGTTAAGGCTAGTATGATTGTGTAAGTTATATATGTTATTGCTAAAGCTAGAATGATTGTGTATTGTTCGATTACTTGAAGTCTTGGCAATATGACGGTGGCATTTCCATTGCAGTGCCTGTTGTTGTGTTTGTCTGTGGAGTAGCATGATGCTTTTGCTAATGTCTATCATAAGTGTCAGTGTTTTAGTGGCCTCTTATGTGGAATTAAACATCAACTGGATCGGAGTTGTTTACCAAATGGGTTTAGGCTTTATATGTCCTCATGAAACTTCAATTTTTTTTTTAAGTTAATATTTCGGCAACTTAATTAGAGCAAGATTGTGTTGTTTTTGCTTAGTAATAAAAACTTGTCATATTTATTAGCCAAAGTCCGACCCTTGCAAACTAACAACAGCCATTACAAATTACAAAACTTAAGATATCACATAACATAATAAAGCAATAAATAACATCGGTACCATATAATCTTCTTATAATTAGTACGGTGCTACACCTTCTGCATCTTCGTCATCAGAATCGGATAAGTTACACTGGAATTCGTCATCTCGTTCCGCATCGCCGACATCGTAATCGAGATGTACTGGGTTTACTCCTGCTAGTGAATTCTCGACTACGAGATCTTCAATTGTAGTCAGCATTACATGATCATCAGTTTGTTGTTGTAAAAGAGTAGGTTCCGCGTCTACATATTCTCCTGAAATATTTCCCCTCGGGTTAACTTTAACAACATTGTGCCACACATTCTTTGGTTTCTTCTTGTATGGGTACGGGATATAACAAACTTGATCCGCTTGAGAGGCTGTGCAATTTCAATGTATAAAATCAGACATATATATAAAGGGTATCGAGAAAGTGATAAACGGGATGGGGAGATATACGAGCGAATGTACCCAGAATAAATGGTTCGTATTTATTGTATCTTTTCGATGGAAGAATGTCTACAATGCCACCATTGCCTCTCCGAGTGCCTCTACCGATCACAGGGTCGTACCACATACACTTAAAAAGTGTGATTTTCAAATTAACCACCCCCTCATACTCGAGTTCTATGATATCAGTTAAGATACCGTGAAAATCAGCTCTGTCAGCTGCATTGCTGTAATTCTCTCCAGTAACACATACACCATAGTTACATGTCTTTCTTCCCGCGATGTGATTCTGGGTATGAAACAAATATCCTCTTGTATAGTATATGGGCCAAGTTTTGGCCCTTTTCCGGGGTCCATGAATTATGTCGTGCACCCACGTTGGAAATGGAGTTGTGGCCTTCCAGTAAGTAACCTGCATATAAAAAGTCAATATAAAATATATTGAAGTACCAATAGTGAAATTAAATATCAAACTTTTATTGAGTAACATATTCTTTGATCCATGAAGGATATTCTTCAGCTATTTTTGCCAGGATTTCTTTCTCAGAGAGGTCCGGATATTGTGTACTAATATAATCTTCGAAGAAACTATGTAACACCATAAAAATATATGAGAAATCGAGTATGGACTACAAAACATTTTAAGTTAAAGCCATTCCAACTTATACCTCTCAAGTGGTTCGAAATAACCACAATTTCGCAAAACATATGCATGTGCGCATCGGTAGTCTTTATCTGGAAGCCAGATTTCCAGCATTTCGCCACTACGCCGACCTACGTGAGTAAATATAGCGGGGACTCCATCGAAATGATATTCAGGGACTTCACCTTCAGCAAATCGCCTTGACCTGACCAAAGTAGTGAAAATCATTTTATAAAAGCTACCAGGTGTATACCAAATGGATTAGTGAACATGCGAATAGTTATAGCTTTTACCTTGATTTCGTTTGTATACTCGAGGGAAAATAGTGCTTTGTGAAATAAGATACCTCCTCCCTTAGATATGATTGAACAATCGATCATGCTGCATATCTTTGGTTCTTTGCTTTCCCTTTCAACTTTTTGAAAAACCTTTCAAAATGGTACATCCACCTGTATTGCACGGGGCCTCCTAATTCATCTTCGTAGGGGAGATGTATAGGTAGGTGCTCCATCATGTCGAAAAAGGATGGTGGAAAGATCTTTTCCAAATTGCATATGATTAAAACTATGTTTTGTTTAAGAATTTGGACGCGACTTTTCTGCAAAGTTCTCGAACATAAGTCACGGAAAAATGCTCCAACTCCTACGATACAAATTGAAACAGCAAATGGTTAATATAAATTACCATAATCATATTTAGGTGATTTATTTTCCTCAAATTATAAGTAATTAGTACCTGATAACTCAGTGTGCATGGACGTTCTGGTCTAGTAATTCTGCAAAGATAAATAGAAGTAGCTGCTCCATAAAAACATGGCAGTCATGACTCTTCATCCCAGAAAAATTTTCATTCGCCATATCAGCACAACTAGCTAAGTCTGAAGCATAACCATTTGGGAATTTTACCAAATTTTTCACACATTCCAATAAGCTTCTTCTGGCTTCGTCTGTCAATGAGTATTCAGGAAAAGGGGCTCTACTCTCATCATCAATATGTAAGTGTGGCCGAGAACATAATTCTTCTATATCCAATCTTGACGGGATGGTGTGTTTCGATTTAACCTTCACACGCATAAGAGTATTCATGATGTTGTAAAAAAAATTCTTCTCTATATGTATCAGTCGAGATTATGTCGAATAGTGAGCTCCCTCGGCAATTTCCAGAATATGTTTTCTTTGTGCCAGTTATGCTCTTTCCCAAATCCAGGTTTCTTCTTATCGTGACCGTTGCCACCAACATCCTCTGTTTTCCGTGGCTTTACACGTTTCAACCGGTATAAATAAATTTGCTCACTGGTCAAAGACTCTGGTGGATAGTCTTTCTTAGCGTTTCTCTTCTTCAAAATGTCTTTTGTATTCTTCGTTAGAGGATGATCATGAGGAAGAAATCTTCGGTGACAATCCAACCAACACGTCCTTCTATCCATGCTTAAGATAAAAAGATTGTGTATCTTTCATGCAAATTGGACAAGACAATTTGCCATGGGTGGTTCATCCTGATAACATGCCATACGCCAAAAAGTAGCTTATCGTCCACAACAACACTGCTCTTAGTTTAAAATTTTGATTCAACGAGACATCGTATGCCTAGACTCCAGTAGACCACAGTTCTTTTAACTCATCAATGAGAGGTCGGAGGAAGATATCGAGACTAGCTCGAGGATGATTTGGCCCAGAATTCATAATTGTTATATTCCTTATTCCTTATTCCTTATTCATGCACATACCAGGGGGTAAATTATACGGAGTCAAGATCACGGGCCACAATGAATGTTTTTTTGACATGCCAAATGGATTGAACCCATCTGTAGACAATCCAAGATAAACGTTTCGGGGTTCTTCGGCAAACTGGGGATGTTGATCTTGAAAATATTTCCACTCCGCCCCATCAGACGGATGACACATTTCTTCCTCATTTGCTTCGTGATCGGCGTGCCATCTCATTGCCGCTGCAGTTTTCTCACTCTGATACATTCTCTTTAATCTGTCAGCAATAGGCATATACCACATACGACTATATGGTACATTGGTCCTACGGTTTTGCTCGTTAGGCATCCATCTTTTTGAATTACAAAACCGACACTCATCTAACCTTTCATCATCTTTCCAGAAGATCATACAATTGTTAATGCAAACATCAATTGCATGACATGGGAGCCCCAAATTGCGCATCAATATGTCTATCTCGTAATGTGAACCGGTTGCCTGGTTTCCTTATGGTAAATAATCTGTTAAGATTCCGCATACCGAATCCACTAAATTTTCACTCATATTATGATCTGCCTTATTTTGCATGATTCGAGCAGCTAAGGATAACTGCGAGTGACCTTTACGACAACCATCATATAATGGAGTATTCGCTCCATCTAACAAGTCGTAGAATTTTTTTGAATGATTACGTACCGGTTCTTCTACATTCTGATAACTAACATCCTGATGATTGTAGTTATCAAAACTCATGTTATCACGAAACGCATCATTCACCATACCCACATATCTATCTTCTACTACATTACCCACATCTTCACTCCCACTTACATGCGTCCTATCAATATAACTCGTTCCTAAATCCATATCCAGTTCTTCACCATGCTTATACCAAATATAATAAACTGGCATAAATCATCTACTATACAAATGTCTCAAAACTCTTGTACCCGGGATAAATTTCTCATTCTCGCAAACAAGACAAGGACAGTTAAACATACCGCGATTTCTCTTAGCTAGAGGCTGGCTATTTGAAAAGGCCACGAATTGATCCACCCCCGCTGTGAACTCTGCCGAAAGATTTCCTGTCGCTTCATCGAACCGATTATACATCCACTCCCGGAAATTACCATAATTGTAATTTCCTGACATTATAAGTTTGAGAAAGCTTATTGATCTCTCTTTGATTTGTGTTTATAAACTCTTTCTTTGCTTTGTATTTCTACAATTGTGACAACAAAATTCGAGTATGGCAAATATATAGAAAATTTCCCGACTGATTCCCGACTGCAAATTAAATTAGGTACATCAACCACCAAATGAATTCAACGTGATTTATAACTGCTTTTTGCTACAGTTTTGCTTCTGATTTGCTACTGTTCTACGACCCACCGAATTCAGTCACTAATCAGTCGTAAAACTGCTACTAATTAACGACTAATATTTTTAGTCACTAAATACCTACTGATGTGCGGCTGTTTGAAAATAGTCGCAAATCAGTCGGAAATCAGTAGCGAAACAGTAGGTAAATTTACCGACTGCGTAATCAGTAGCAACATTCAGTAGCAAAAACTCTGTTTTGGTGTAGTGTATTGCTGCCAATAATTAGCATGTCATCTATGTACAAGCATAGTAATATATACCCACTAGGAGTAGTTTTTATGTAGATGCATTTATCACATTCGTTGATGCTGAAGCCATTTGACATCGCTGTGTTGTCAAATTTTTCATGCCATTGTTTTGGAGCTTGTCTAAGTCTGTATAATGACTTCACAAGTCTACAGACTTTGTGTTCTTGTCCTGGGACTACAAATCCTTCGGGTTGTTTCATATATATCTCCTCTTCTAAATCACCGTTTAGAAAAGCAGTTTTAACATCCATTTGATGGATTTCCAAATTTTTTAAGGCTGCAATGCCAATAAGCATTCGAATTGAAGTTATTCTCATTACTGGAGAATAGGTGTCAACGAAATCTTAACCTTCTTTTTGTCGGAATCCTTGCACCACAAGTCTGGCATTGTACTTATCAATTGCGCCATCATTCTTCAATTTTGTTTTGAAGATCCATTTACACCCTAGTGCTTTAAACCCTTCAGGTAAATTAGTTATTTCATATGTATGATTTTGCTGAATGGAGTCGAACTCACTATTGACAGCTTCCTTCTAAAAAGGTGCGTCAGGTGTAGTCATAGCTTCAGTAAATGTTATTGGTTCGTTCTCTGTGAGAAAGACCATCATGAAGTCAGGACGGAATGATTTTTCCTTACGAGCTCTTTTGCTTCGTCTAGGTTCATTTTCTTCGTCTGCTTCGTTTACTGAAATGCCAGAAGTGCTAGCCTCATTTGTAGAGGTGGTAGCGTTTTTCTCTTCCCCAGTGCGTTTTAGATTTTGTTTATCCTTGCACGGAAAGATGTGTTCAAAGAAAGACGCATTCCTTGATTCCATTATTGTATTTACATGGATATCCGGTATGTCTGATTTGTGAACCAGAAACTGGTAAGCACTACTGTTGTGTGCATATCCAATGAAGATACAATCAATGGTTTTAGGTCCAAGTGAGACCTTTTTAGGAGGTGGTACTGCGACTTTTGCTAGACACCCCCACACTTTCAGGTATTTGTACGAAGGTACGTTACCTTTCCAGAGTTCATATGGCGTGTTGCCAGTTACTTTGTGCGGTATTTTGTTGAGGATATAGTTTGTGGCGAGAAGCGATTCCCCCCACAGATTCCGGGGTAACCCAGATTCCTGCAACATTGCATTCATCATTTTTTACAGAGTTCGGTTTTTTCGTTCCGTAACTCCGTTAGATTCTGGTGAGTAGGGAGAAGTGGTCTGATGTATAATGCCTTTTTCTTGACATAAAGCATTGAAAGGTCCATCATATTCACCTCCTCTATCACTTCTAACTATTTTAATAGTTTTTCCGAGTTGATTTTCAACTTCGATTTTATAGTCTTTGAATTTTTCCAAGACTTCATCTTTACTACGTAGTAAGTATACGTAGCAGTATTTTGTGCAATCATCTGTGAAGGTTACACAATACTTTTTACCTCATCTAGTTTGAACGATTTTTAAGTCGCACAAATCTGTGTGTATTAGACCTAGAGGTTCGATTGTTTGTTCGACACGAGGTGATGGAGTTTTCGTGAGTTTTGCTTGTACGCATGTCTCACATTTATTTTGGCTTATTTTGCATTTCGGGATTAGATTCAAATTAATTAATCTTTGGATAAATTTATAATTCACATGCCCTAACCGTCCATGCCAAATATCGAAAGACTCAACCAAGTAAGAAGATACATTCTTATTAATTGAACTAGAAGGGATTATATCATTTTTGAGGACTGTCATTACACATATTTTGATCAGATCCTCCTTAACAAAACCCTTCCCAAGAAAAACCCCATGTTTCCTTAGAATCAGCTGGTCAGCCTCAAAGCTGATTCCAAAACCATGCTTGTTCATCATGGTTCCAGATATCAGGTTCTTCCTCATGTCTGGCACATGCTTCACGTTGGTCAAGGTGATTTCCTTGCCTGAAGTCATCTTCAAGACCACGTTGCCAATGCCTTCAATCTTGGATTGAGACACATTCCCCATTAGCAGGCGAGCATCGCTCTTGCTCTTTTTGTAGGTGAAGAACTGGTCTCTGTCAATACAGATGTGAGTGGTTGCACTAGTGTCATACCACCATGTCTTGAGATTCCCCTGAGCCATGTTCATTTATGTGACCACCGCGCAAAGGTCAGCTTCTGTGAGGTTGGCTTGAGCGTTGGAATTTCTCAGTTTACTGCGACATTCTGCAGCTATGTGCCCCTTTTTCTACAGTAGGTGCAGTGGCCAACGAAGTTCTTCGTGGGAGCTTCCCTCTTAAAGGCAGTGGATGATGAAGGGGCAAACTTGTTGTGTCCACATTTCTTGGGAGCAAGTTTCCCATTGGCTTTGCCTTTACCTCTATTCCTGTACTCAGCCACATTAGCATTGTGGGAGCGGAATGGCTCAGGTTTGGCAGCCGGGGCGGATTTTCCATCGCACTTCAAGGACTCATTTTGCAGCCTGGATATCAGGTTTGCCAAGGTCAGAGACTTTTGCTTGTGATCCAGATAGTTTTTGAAGTCTATCCAGTCAGGGGGAAGCTTGTCGACGAAGCAATTCACTGTGAAAGTTTCACAAATCTTCATTCCTTCCTCTGCTATCTCTTGACAGATCATTTGAAGTTCATGCAGTTGTTCCATGATGGGCTTTGAGTCCACCATCATGTATCTCTGAAACTTTGCCGCAGCAAATCTCCCAGAGGATACATTGAACGATTTGTACTTCTTTTCCAGGGCATCCCAGAGATCCTTAGAAGATTTGACCTTACTGTAAACGTTGTACAATTGGTCGCCCAGACGGCTTTGTATGTAGCCTTTGCACAGGAAATCCCCGTGTTTCCATGATTCAACACTTGCGAGAGCACGTTTGTCGGTATTCCCAGAAGACATCACTGGTTTCTCCTCCGCGAGGTACCTATCAAGGTTCAACGTGCATAGAAAGAAGTGCATTCTTTGCTGCCACCGTTTGAAGTTGGAGCCATCAAACTTTTCCGGTGTGAGTCCAGCACTTACAGCGCTTAGCATCGATGGTAAGGTCGTTGGCAGAGACTCGAGAGGCAGACCAGTTCCAACTTGTTGGGGCGTCGACTCACTCGATTCATCATTTGATCCATTGTTTGACTTGTCAACGTTGTTCGACATCTGTTAAGACAAGACATAAACTGAAGTCAGATTCTTTTAACAAATTTAGAACTAGCGATTAAAGCAATAAGTCGCCAACTGAAGCGTTCTGTGGATATCGCTATAAAACGTTCCCAGAAGCGCTTTTGAGTTTTGAGGTTTGCTTGATTATCTCCCAACACTCCAACGTATTCAACGTTGAGCAATAAATGGAGATTTGAGAATTTATTCTCATTAAGACAATTTCAAAGTGAGTTATGATTTTTGTAAGTTACAAAATAAAACACAATTGAATTTGCACTTAATTGAAAATTGACTCATGACTCATAAATTTGCTTTTTGAGTTTTGAGGTTTTTTGTTTTTTTTTCTCAAAACTCGAAATAAGCGTTTGCGGATATCGCTAGAAGGCGTTCCGAAAATCGCTTTTAAACGTTTAGGAAAGTTGGTATAAAATGTTCCCGTAAATCATTTGAGATCGTTTTGATCTTATTGAAAACATTTCGCAAAACTCGCCCAAAGGCCTTCGCGGAAATCGTTTATAGATCTTGTCGATATTTTTCGAAAAAATGTTTCGCGAAAAATCGTTTATAGATTTTTGCGGAAATCGTTTATAAAAAAAAGATGAATATCTTTTTTTTCTTTATATCATGGAATTTGCTAGTAAACGTTCCATGTTTACGATATTATTGTAAAATGTTTGACAAAATCGTGGAAAGAAAAAAAAAATTCGCAATTTTGTATCCGATTCATGCTATAGGCAGAAAGCGGATATTTAGAATTAAGACTCTATGAGCATGATATCCAATACATAAATTACGAATAATAATGCGAAGAAATAACGCATGAAAACGATTAAGAACAAAAATGACGAAGCGGAGGCGAGATGATCTATTTCCTTAATTATAAATATCTCCAGCAGTGTGGCGGTTTATGAGATAATGAATCCCAGGATACAACAATTTGGAGACTATGATCGCATCACCCGATCATAGAATGTACGAACTTATTGTTCTACGCTATACTCTCGGACTTACTCTTAAATAAGAAGAAAAAGACGAGAAGGATTGAGGAGCTTTGTGTTTCTTCTCTATGAGAAGTGAGTTGTGAGTGAGTGTGTGAAATGAGAAGGGGAGGCTCTCTTTTTATAGTCTTAGAAGACTTGGAGAGGAGGCCAACGCATTAAAGGCTGCGTTTATGGCTCTTTGACCAATCAGATCTCGCAGAGTAATGGTGGGCGAGATTCTCGGTGAAAATCTTTGACCCATTTAATTCGTTTTTGAGCCAAGATAGATTCGTTTTTGGGCCAAAAAAGTTAACCAAAACGCGGCCCAAAAAGAACATCTTTTTATGGCCCATGGGCCACATTCCCCAAGACCCGAGCCCGGTCCGGCGGCGGCGGCGCGCACGTGGAATCCCTTGGTTCCCTCTAAGTTTTTTTTAACTTAGACTCATGTTTCCTCTTATTTATATTAGAGGTTTTTCTCATTGCTTTCCGATGTGGGAATTTGAAATTTTCATTTACTTAGCCATGGGCTATTTCTTTTCATATTTAACACAACTTGATAAGCCAATGGATTTTATTAAGTTTTGGTCCAACACTTTCCAGATGATTGGAGGCAATTTGGGCATATTTGGAGAGTTGGACCAAAGTAGAGTGCAAGGTCCATCCGATATACCGGAAAGATGTGGCTGGAATGAGGCCCTCCGGTATGAATCAGCTTGGATGACCTTCATGAAATCTGTAGAGGAGTGAGTTAGCTAGCCACTGGAATTGGAATCAGGGGATTTGAACTTGTGGTTTGGAAGATATGGCCGTTTTACTGAATACATGTCCGTCTTGCCGAGGTAGTTTTTTCAACACCGATGTGTGACATCTGTATTAAAGCCTCAGGGGAATACACCGATGTCACACATCGGTGTAACACCTCCGTATTTCCTCTCTGAAGTGACCAGGAGAAAAAAAAACTTAGCACCGAGGTCCAACACCGATGTGTGACATCGGTGTTGGACATCCCTCACCCGAACCAACCGAGCTCGTCCAAAGTGTATCAAAGATGTGGCTAGACGGGGACTGTACAAGCCGATTCAGCTTCCACTGCCTGCATGGACGTTGTAGAGGAGTGAATCAAATTTACACAGGAGTTTGAATCGGGTTATTTGGACAAATGTATAGGGAGATAAGACGGATTTACTGAAGGTATGTCCGTCTGGCCGAGAGTAGATGACACCGTCCAAAGAACCGGAAAAACGAAGGCCTTCCGATGAATCAACTCAAACGGTCTTCATAAGCGTTGTAGATGGACGAGTTAGCTGTCTACGGGAGTTAGATTCAGGTCATTCGGATGTCAGGTCATTCGAATGTCAGGTTCAGAAGGTATGACCGATTCACTGAAGACGTATCCAAGTTTCGGCCGGGTCAATACCCGGTTTGTCCCGGGTTGACCCGGGTCCGACCCAACTCAGCGAACACCTTTTTATATTTTAGAGATCTATCTCACTTTTTATCCCTTTTTCCATTTTTTCTCTCTCTTTTCTCTGTAGAACAAGATCTTGTATTTTTAGGGTTCTTGAGATTTTTCCCTTCGATTCTTTTGATTTATGCAAGTTTAATGTTATATCGTTTCATCTTTATCTAATCTTTCACATTCCTATTCCATAATCATGATTAACATCACCTCTTTCACAAGATTTGGTGTGTTCTTCATGATTAGTGAATAGTTCTTCTTAAGGTTCATGGATAAGGTAGATTAGGTGAATTTTGTGGTAGATCTTGATGTCTAGGACTTAGTTTACATATTCCATCTCTTATTTGGTGTTCACAATGCTAGATTAGGCTAGATATAGTTAATCTAGATCTTAGGGAATTTCATGCACACAAGGTGTTCGATGAAATTCTCCAAAGAACCAAATAAGGGATTTTGCTTTCTTAGCCTATGAGAGTAGTTGTCTAAGGAGCATTAGGGCCATAGGAACCTATGTTTATTGCTTGTTAATCATCCTATCACAAACGATGGTTTGTTCTTGATTTGTATGATTAACAAAGTGATTAAGACCATGAGAGTGGCTTAATCTTGCTTAAGTGTTCTATAAGGGAATAGCTTGTTTGTGTGAAATGACATCTAGATAGATCATTGAAGGATCCAAAATAAATAACTCTATCCAAGAGCTTGCCTTTATATTATTGTTAATCACGTTTTTAGTCTTTGCTTACTTGTTCTTGTTTGAATTTGAATCATTTAGGTTGCTAGAAAACTAAAACCACCTTTGTTAGCTTAACTTAAGAAGATTTATGTATTCCTAGTGATTGAAACTTAACCCTTGGATTCGATATCTCATATGCTACTTAGGCATTTGAGTAATTGATACACGGCAAAAATCTTGTATTAATTTGGCGCCGTTGCCAATTGGGTTTAGCTTTCAACATTAGGATTTTACTTCTTTTTGAGATTAAGCCTTTTTTCTTTCTTTTGTTTACTAATCTCTCCTTCTATTTCTCTCTCTTATAGGTGCATGAACTTGCGTTCTAAAGGCAACAACAATCTTGTTGAGCCAAGAGACGACATCAACCTTCTACACCGCGGTCTTAGAGCAAGAGGAGAGAGAGAACGGGTTGTAAACATTCCTAGGCTCGGTATAGAGAACGTGCAAGAGCATCAAGCTCAAGAGCATGGTCACGGTGGTCATGGAAACCACAACCCACCCGCCCTTAACGTTCCTAACATAGTTGGAGCGGGTGATGCGGCCAATGCTCATGTCAACCGCCAAGGTATTCAGCCACCACCGGTTGAAACCAATGACTTTGAGGTCAAAGCTAGCTTCATCAACATGGTACAAAGCAACAAATTCCATGGCTTGGCGGTGGAGGGTCCACTTGATCACTTGGATCACTTTGACCGGATTTGTGGCTTGACAAAGATGAATGGAGTCTCGGAGGATAGCTTTAAGCTAAGGTTGTTCCCATTCTCTCTTGGGGATAAGGCAAGACAATGGGAAAAGAACCTTCCCCACTGTTCCATCACTTCATGGGACCAATGCAAGACATCATTCCTTGCCAAGTTTTTCTCTCCCTCTGGAACGGCTAAGCTAAGGAATGAGATCTCAAGCTTCAGTCAACGTGCAAATGAGAGCTTCAATGAAGCATGGGAGCGGTTTAGAGGCTATACATCGCAATGTCCTCATCATGGATTCTCGGATGCTTCCCTCTTGAGCACACTCTACCGCGGAGCACTTCCTAAGATCCGTATGTTGCTTGATACCGCTTCTAATGGAAACTTCTTAGGCAAATACGTGAATGAAGCAATGGAGTTGGTTGAGAACCTTGCTTTGAGTGATGGTACATATGGTGATGAGTATGACCGGTCTACAAGAACCACAAGTGACTTCGAGGAGCAACAACGAACCAAAGCCATGATGGCTCTCAATGAGAAGTTGGATAAGCAATCTTCCATGATGGAAAAGCAAGCCACTATGATTGACAAGTTTCTCAATGCTTCCAAAAAATCGATTCACCTTGTTGGTAATTTTGAGGGAAATCAAAGGTCCCATGAGGAAATGGTGGATTTGAGCAACCAAGAGGAAGTGCATTATATTGGAAACAATGGTGGCTATCCAAGAGGTTTCAACAACAACTATGGCAACCAAGGTCAAGCCCCCATTAATCACCAACAAAGCTTTGATTCCAAGAACAACTTTCAAGGGAACCAAGGAGTTTTTCAACAAAGTTTTGTCTCTCAAACTCAAGGCAACAACTCCATGCCTCAAGACCTTGATATGAAGAACATGCTTCAACAAATTCTACAAGGCCAAGCTAGTGGAGCATTGGATATGAGCAAGAAGATGGAGGAAATAAATACCAAAGTAGCTTGCTCATACAATGATCTCCACAAGAAGCTTGAGGCATTGAGTTCAAAAGTTAAACAAATGGAGACCAAGGGAGCCAATGGAGGCAAAGTGCAACAAAGCTCTTCAAATGGGAAAGCACTACAACCCTCAAAGGAGTATTGCAATGTCATCTCCTCATATGACCCACGTCCCATTGAAGATCATGAAGCCGCCACTAACGAGATTGAGCTTCTACTTTACGGTTTACATATTGAACACCTTCCCCTAGAGACGTTCCCTTGAAGCTCAATGTGGACATTGAGGAACAAGGTGGGGGAGTGACCCTTGAGAAGGATGAGAACGTGACCTTGGTTGAAGACAAAGGTAGTGTTGATTGCATTGATTCACCAAGCACAACTAGGATCGAGCCTAAGTCTCTCATCCCCAAGCTTGGTAATCCCGGTAAGTTCTCTATATATAGCTTGATCTCTTGGTGATTTGGACGTTGATGATGCTTTGTGTGACTCCGGTTCAAGTGTGAATGTCATGTCCCGAGAGATGTTCAAGAGTCTAGGGATAAGAAACCTCACCTATCACCCATCACCTATCACTTTCGGAGATGCCTCTTTATGGAAACCGCTTGGCCTTATTGAAGATTATCCGCTTAAAGTTGGGAATTGTATGGTTCCAACAGATTTCGTTGTTATGGAAATGAAGAAGACCAACAAGCTCCCACTTCTCCTTGGAACCCCATTTCGACTTACTACCGGTGTTAGAATGGATTTTAAAGATCAAAGGGTAGTTCTCTTGAATGTGGATGACAAGGTATGTTACCCAATGAGGACTTCTTCCAACAAGCTTTGTGGTACAACTACTATTGAGGATGATGAGTTTGTGATGAAGAAGTGAAGTACGTGGGTAGATGTGAGATGGTTGATGAAGCTCCACCCCCGAAGGTATATGAAGAGAAAGAGAAGTCTCTTGAGTGAAATGATTTGGGTTATGGTAATGCTAAGGAAGCTTCAGAAGTTGATATTGCTTGTTCGGAACCACTTCCTCCCACCATAGTGAAGAACGTTGCTGAGAATAGCAAGAATGCCAAGGAGAGAACGAAGGCCAATGGTAAAGTGAAAAACATCCCAAACTTGCTTCATGAAGACAAGGCCATGCTAGACCAGCCCTCTATGATGACTCTCACTCCTTGTAAGTACAAGGATGGAGAGATTGAGTACAAGATCAAGTGCAAGGGCCGGTCCAAATCTTTTGCCTCGGTCAAAGCAATTCTCACACCGGAGCTCAAGGAGAAAGGGCAAGTTGGTCTTGAAGAGGTCATGACCAAAGTTCTTCACCTCGAGCTCGAGGAATCACCATGGAGTGCTCGTACTCCCCTCTCACCCGCCTAAAAAGGGTAACCAAAGTCAAACTTAGTGACTTTAAACAAAGTGCTCTTGGGAGACACCCCAAGCTTATCAGTTTACATACTTTCTTTTTATGTCTCTCTATGTTTTCTTGTTCTTTTTGATCTTTTGTTGAGTGGTTGCAAGGTTCTTGATGGTAGCAAGGTCATGGCAAGGCACGTTGGTGTTGATGTCGAAAGCTTTTCATTCATCTCCATTCATCTAGTCTCACTCCTCATATGTAAGTAACTC
The DNA here is from genome assembly GCA_002933935.1 of Eutrema yunnanense. NCBI lineage: Eukaryota > Viridiplantae > Streptophyta > Magnoliopsida > Brassicales > Brassicaceae > Eutrema > Eutrema yunnanense. Next base: position 660,032 of record PKML01063679.1, on the reverse strand, counting down.
TTTACTTTTGAGTCTCTTTGCATTTTATATTACGTTTTTGGTCTCTCTCTTGATATTCTTTCACACTGAGACGTTGTGATTTAAGTTTGGGGGAGGGACCGGTGTCTAATCATGTGTTTTGTGATCTTATTTTGCCTTTTGTATCTTGAGTCTCATGCATATCATGCATTTTCAATAAATTTGAAATTTTTTGAACTTTTGTGCATTCCATATAGGATTGAGTCTAGATGCATATCATATAAGGTAGCTTTGCATGAGCATTAGGAGAAATGATAGATTTGTCCTTGTAAAGTACCATATTAAGAGCTTAGTCTAATGCCATTGTTGCTAGTTACTTGATGCTTTGATCTCGTGTAGAAATTAAGAAAGAACCATGCCTTGATCTCATGTCTTATTGTTCTTGCCTTGATTGAAGCAAACCTTGACTTAAATCCAACCCCATCTAAGTGATAACCTTAATTTTGACTTGTAAATATTGTGTTTATGCATTTTTGAATGAATTTGTGGATCACTTCATACATACTTGGATAATCTTTTCCCTTTCACCACTCTTGTTTATCCAAGTAGCCATATCCCATCATTGGAATGGTTTCCCCTACCCTAACCTCAACCTTCTTTCTAGCCATTGATATTCGTGTGTGATTGGTGAGGCCTTCTTTCGAACAAACTTGGCAAAAAGTGTTAGGTTTAGGGCGACAAGGAGTAATTCTCTTGTAGATTTAGCTCCATCATCACGTAGTTAATATAGGAATAGGCTAGATAGGTTGGCGGTTCTTGGTTTAAGTTTGGGGGAATGGTTTGGAAATTTGGTGAACGGATGTGTTTGAAATAGATTGTAGAATGGGAAAGATGAATAAGGAGAAGGGAAAAGGGGATCGAATTTATAGATTGGTTGGTGCAAAATTATAAGACTAGCTCTAAGAATAAGATAGCCTCAAGAGATCCAAAGAAAAAGAAGAAAGCCGAAAAGGCCAAAGCATCAAAGAAGAAAAAGAGGCGTGAACAAAAATGAAGAAAAATGAGAGCTAAGTCACAACAAAGAAGCACCAAACCATGAGAACAAAGAAGAAGAAGTTGATCCCCAAATGAGAAGAAGGTGAAGTGAAAGGACAAGAAGCATGTGTGGGTTTAAGAAGGTAAATGCCTTAAGATGAATATGGTAGCTTAGGATGTGGGCACAAACGGGTTAGAAGGCTTTAGGTTAGAGACACTCTAGGCATTTGGGTAGATGAGAATTCTCTCTTGTATGCATAGGTTGCCTTTTACCTTTAGCATTTTGCTAAAGTTTGCTCTTTCCATGAGAGATCCTTGTACTTGATTACCCATGCATGATAATGAGATCATCTTCATCTTATAACCTAACCCTTAGCCAAACGAATTCATTTGATCTTGCATAAACATGATTCAAGATATGAAAGTTTGTGTAGGTTGAGGTTCGAATATAAGTAATGCAAGGACAAGTATGGCTAGTCACTTTTGAGTAAGTTTGTTTGATCGCATCAAGAAGTTTGCAACTTGGACATTGAGCTTGGATCCTTTTTATGGCACTTTTGGATTTGAGCTCCCATTTTTATTCTTCTCCATTTCTTTATTCTTGTTTGCTTGAGGACAAGCAACGGTTTAAGTTTGGGGGAATTGATATACTCATATATTGCATGTTTTAGCATGCATCTCACTTAGAGTTTTATGTCATTTACATGCATAATCATGGTTTTGTCTTGTATTTAGGTCTCATTTAGAGATTAGAACATATTGCATTGGGTCTAGTGAGTTCTTTCATGTTTTGGAGTACTTTCTAGGTGATTAGAGGCAATTTGGGCATATTTGGAGAGTTGGACCAAAGTAGAGTGCAAGGTCCATCCGATACACCGGAAATATATGGCTGGACTGGGGCCGTCCGATACGAATCAGCTTGGATGACCTTCATGAAAGCTGTAGAAGAGTGAGTTAGCTAGCCACTGGAATTGGAATCATGGGATTTAGACTTGTAATTTGGAAGATATGGCCGTTTTACTGAAGAAGTGATTAAGACCATGAGAGTGGCTTAATCTTGCTTAAGTATTCTATAAGGGAATAGCTTGTTTGTGTGAAATGACATCTAGATGGATCATGGAAGGATCCAAAATCAATAACCTCATCCAAGAGCTTGCCTTTATCTTATTGTTACTCACGTTTTTAGTCTTTGCTTACTTATTCTTGTTTGAATTTGAATCAGTTAGGTTGCTAGAAAACTAAAACCACCTTTGTTAGCTTAACTTAAGAAGATTTATGTATTCCTAGTGATTGAAAATTAACCCTTGGATTCGATATCTCATATGCTACTTAGGCATTTGAGTAATTGATACACGGCAAAAATCTTGTATCAAGGAGAATGACCAAAGGCGCATTGGCTCAACATTTTGATTCTCATGATTAACATCTGAGACCGAAGTCAATCTAACGACTATAAACAAGCACTTTGTGGGAGGCAACCCACCGGTAAGTTTTTTTTCTTAAGTTTGTTTGCACCTTATCTCTCATTTATATTCACACCGAGACGGTGTGAAATAAGTCTGGGGGAGGGTCTTTGTCGTTACTAACATTGTTTTCTTTCTTTTGTTTTCTCTCTTGAGTCAGTTTGATGTTTTCTTTTGAGTTATTTTGTTTTATTGAGTCAAAACTTGTTGGAAAATATAATCATTGAATTTTTATGTGATTTTGCATCTAAGTGACCATTCTTGCAGGGCTAGTTTTAGATCACACTAATAAAAAAACTTAAGGCTGACAAGTTAATAAGAGGCATCCATGTTTCCAGAAAAATTCAAAAATTCTGAGCTCTTCCTTTTACCTCATCATCGTGATTGGTGTCTTCAGAGCTTGACAACTCATTCGTATCTCACAAGACGACATGTGTGAAAGTATGGTACTCCTCTCCCTTATTTAAAATAAAAAGCAGAAAAGATGAAATGATTTTCTTTCGAGTAAAGGGCTAGGAAAATTTCCATCGATCCCACTATTTTATTTCGAAAGAGATTATCACACTAAGGTTGGAAGCGAGGTTAGGAAAATATCCAGAGATACCACTATTCGCCTACACCTTAGAACAAAAGGGTGCCACTAAAATGAACCGGGGATTCAGTGGCAAAAACCATCAATACTCGCGTTCCATCACCCATTGACCCTACATAAAGAAAATGAGAAAAGAATAAGTCTGGGGGAGGGAAAAAGTACAAAAGGTTGTTTTGTTGTCTCGTCACGATATCGAAAGGGAAAGAGTCTATAAGGTTTTTGACACTATGATCCTTGATGAGACCCATCAATGATAGCTTTGGATTATTCTGCGAAATAATGAGTTGAGTATGGGAACCTGCGAATGCTTGCAGAGAAGTACATGGAGGTTCAATCTGAAACTAGTTCGGAAACATGTGGATTACTAAGGTAATGGTCATTGCAGAATTCTAAAGGAAATGTGAGTTTCCTTGTTTTCAAACTTTTTCTTCTTACTTAGTTTTCTGTTTGCTTGAGGACAAGCAAAAGACTAAGTCTGGGGGAATTGATATACTCGGTTTTTACCATTTTATAACATGTGTTTTTGTGTTGGTTTTGAGTCTTTTATTGAGTTAAAGTGTGTTTTTAGAGTCTTTTAGTCTTTTATCGAGTCATTACAGGTTTTAGGTTGATTTGGAGGAAAACAAGGTATTTTGGTTGCGAAAGGTGAAACTGGGAATGCAGAGTCATGCATAAGCGTCTAACGTTTGGCATTCTTTGAAGGTATTTCCACCAATGGATCGAGCTGAAAATTTTACACAAAATAGATCAGTGAATTAGCTTTCATGTTAAAGTGGTTTGAAGAAAATCCAACAATGCGATCAAGAGTTATACCTGATTTACTGAAGACATGTCAATCTGCCTCGCATAAGAAGCATGCGCAAAACATGGAGGCTTGCATCGATCGATGCACATGTCCAGGAGCTTCAAAATCGACCAATTCATACATTGCATCGATCGATGCACTTCCCAGACGAAAAAGGCAGTTTTTGCAGTTTCTAAACTTTCTATTTTGCCCCAGAATCATCCTAACTTAACCTAATTCGACCCAATACATATATATACTTATTTTTCAGCTTCTTTGACGGCTAAGCTTTATTTTTCTTAGAAATATTTCATCTCTTTCAATTGTATGCTTGGGAGAAGATCTCTGAACCACTTTTGATAAACTTGTAGAAGATTTCTGAACCCTCTTATTACTTTTATCAATTTAATTATGTCTTCGTTTTCATCTCTTTGTGATTTCTCTAATTCCATGTCGGAGTAGTCTCATAGTTAGGTTTTGAGTTTCAACGGGATCCATGAATCATTGAATTAGATAGAGATAGGGATTTATCATTTGAGGTTTTCGCTTATTGTTGTGTTTATTGCTTAGGCTGAATTGATCATTTAGTCTCTGATCTAGGGTTTAATCTATACCACGGAAGTGTCGTAGGTTGATAGAAAGAACATAAGCGAGTGAATTTTCCTTAGCCAACATAAGTTGATGTTAAGGCGATTCGTGAACATATTGAACCTATTTGTTAATGCTGGTATAGAACTCTAGGTTCAACGGAAGTTGGATTTTAGGTTGCTAGATTTAGTAATCAATGCCACAGAAGTGGAATGGTTAGATATTTATGTTTGAGTTTGAAACTTGTGTTTAATCGTTCCCTGAATAGTTGTATTATTCATAATCTCTGGATTCCTGCGAAGAAACCCTCGGCCTAACGTTTTTCTGTTATTGAATTTACACCGCTTTTAGTTATATTCATTACTTTGCAAAATCAAACCTTATTATCGTCTTAGCTTAATTTTATCTTGTGAGAATCGTAGTGTAACCTTGGTATCTGTGGATTCGATCCTAAAGTACTACATTGACATAATGTTATGATTGCAGTAGTGTGCACTTTAGTTATTAATCGGCATGATTCTTGGAACGTCACTTGGGTCATCGCCTTAGCTAAATTCAATGAGGGTAGTGCCTTCGACTTATCATCAATGCGTCAAATTTCCAACTTCAGAAGGAGTCGGAGTCGTAAGAAAGGTGAAGTCGGTTCATCCAAGAGCTGATGAGGTCATGACTTCGCGAAATTATCCCAAAATGCTAAGGGAGATAAACAAACTATGGAGTGGCATGATCCCGAAATGGTTACGTAATAAACTTGCGAAGTCAAGTGCATCTACTAAATGAAACAAACCATCTTTTATTCAATGAAGATCAAAAGAGGGCTCAAACGTTGGGTACATCCAAGACGATTAGGAAGGATCATAAGCATAATTAAAAAAGGGAAAAAGAAGAAGATTTGGAAAGATCCTTCTCGTCCTAGTAAAGCAGCCATCAAACTCATATAGGATCACGCGAAGCCCCACTGAGGCACTTAGGAACCGGTCTGATACCAAGTTTGTTCCAATTCGTTGTAGGAGACTTAAGGGCTCTGATCCTTTCTACTAGTTTCCTCAGCTGGCAATCCAGCTTGGCCTTCTTCCTCTGAATCACCTTGTGGTCCCGGACCAACACCTTGTGGTCCCGGACCAACACCTTGTACTCCGAGATAAGGTGAGAAGGGATTTTGACCAAATTACAAGAGAAATCAAAGGTAGAATATTTACATAAAAAGAATTAAAGGACACCATTTTTTTCACAGAAATCAAGGTCTTGCATTAAGTCATTCGGGTTCATATCCATTTAAAGAGATAGAAGATGATATTTTAGACCATATTGAACGAACCTATCACCTGGCGGGCGACTATCCCTCCCGGCTTTGGGATGACAGTTTACTGAAGGGGGATCCGCACAGACATACCGCATTTCCAGAAGGCTCCAACAAAACAGAAACGCCCGATCGGGAGAGACCTGAATAAGGTTACAAAGTAGTTTAAATAAGCAAGATCAGCTCGGCGAAACCTTTGGCCAGCAATTAGCTAAACCCACGGGATCTCCTTAAATAGATAAGGCAAATATTACAATATATTTGCAAGAATAAAGGCAATCAAAATCTTTACTTTTGGAAATTCGGATTTTAACGAAGATATGCATTAATTATAGAGAAAATAGAGGTTCCATAAAATCGAGCACCTCGGTTATAAACCCAGGAGACAAAATGGGAAGGCCGGAAAAAATATCTCATCCTTCACTAAGAACGAAAGGAAAAAGGAAAAGCGAACACAAAATTCCTGGCCGGAACCGCAAGATGAAAGGGAAACATCGGGTGTCTCAGATCAATGAATCCTTCATTAAATCTTTGAAAACGCAATGTCCTTGTAAAAAACGAAACGTAAAAATAATATACAAAAGTTTCAAAAAAGAAAAAGGGAAGAGGAAAATCTAGGATAAATCTTCCCAAATCAGTATCACTTCGTTTTTATTTTATACAGGCTCAGACCCACTGGAAGGTCCCCTACTTCGGGAAAGGACAAGATCGTCAAAATTGAAGGCATCAAGGTTATTCGAAATCGATTATTCGTCTCTCCGTTAGTTCTTCAATACTTTCTTGAGCAGCCTTTTGTTCTTGGAGATTTTAGCTTGCGATTGCTGCAAGCTTGATCGAGTATAAGTTATGAGAGGCATTGTCTTAGCCCAAATAGCCTCGTCAAAAGAGGTCTGAAATCTATTGAGTCGGACTCGGAAGCTTCAAGCTTCCTGATGAAAATTTCCTTATCACCTCGGAGCTGCTGATGCTCCTTGACGACTTTGTCCTTACTCCAGCTATGGATATCAATTTCTGATCCGCTGAAGAAGCTCGCCGCATCCGTAAAAACCTGCAAACAACAGAATGAGAAATCGAATCCGCAAAACAAATAAGAAGAAGAATCGCGCAGACTAACTTTGCCAAGGTGCCCTACCATAACAAGATACTGCTCGAGCCCACCATCGGAGAGGCCATCTGTAACATCCTGGGCACGACCCATTTGAGAAAGGCTTAAATGAATTAATTTGGCTACCTATGTCATCAAAGTGCACTTATCTTTTCCGATCACTTGCCCGAAAGAACTCCAGAGTTAAGCGTGCTTGGGCTGGAGTAGTATACGGATGGGTGACCTTCCGGGAAGTGATTCGCGGTAGCGTGTAAGTGAGGACAAAACACGGGAAAAGGTCACGTGGTGATTGCTGGGTCAGTAAATTACTCGGTCGGGCCTACAAAAAATAACGCACCAATCATCGGACAGGGGTGGGGCCCACGAGCCCGATAGAGGGATGGGTGACTCACCGATAGGGGCGAACGGGGCGTTACAAGTGGTATCAGAGCTCAGGGAAGTCAAACCGATTCTGTCTCGGGAGACAATCTTGGTGTTTGAGGGTTATGGCTGCTCCGGTTATGAGTCGGACCCTAACAAGATGCGGAATTCGGGGATGAATTCCCGTTAAGTGGGGGAGAATTGTAACATCCTGGGCCCGACCCATTTGAGAAAGGCTTAAATGAATTAATTTGGCTACCTATGTCATCAAAGTGCACTTACCTTTTCTGATCACTTGCCCGAAAGAACTCCAGAGTTAAGCGTGGTTGTGCTGGAGTAGTCTAAGGATGGGTGACCTTCCGGGAAGTGATTCGCAGTAGCGTGTAAGTGAGGACAAAACACGGGAAAAGGTCACGTGGTGATTGCAGGGTCAGTAAATTACTCGGTCGGGCCTACAAAAAATAACGCACCGACCATCGGACAGGGGTGGGGCCCACGAGCCCGATAGAGAGATGGGTGACTCACCGGTAGGGGCGGACGGGGCGTTACACCATCCAAGTCTAAAGGTATTGAATCCTTGGCACCAAACTGACTTATCAGAAAAGCAGTAGCTTCTCTGTCCCAAGGAAGGTCGGAACAGAACTTTGTCCATTCATCCGAAGAAACAAGGGAAAGATTCACCTCATTCGGGATCAAGGTCTCAACCAAATCTCGCGAGATCGAGGTTTCACCCAACGAAATGCCTGCACCTCGAGAAGAAATTTACCCTCACTCACATCTCGCGACAAACCTAAGAGAAGCAAAATAGAACGAAAAAGAAAAGGAAAGTCAAACCTATGGCTTTGGTCCACTGTAGTAAAAGGACAGTAGGACCATGGGTAACTGAAGCCGCGCTTACTTTTTAAAAAAGGAAGAGACTAATCGTCGTCTTTTATAGAAAGATTGCTGATAATTCGTCGGTCAGGCATAGCAGAAATGTAACCGGCCTAGGAAGGGTCGATTTCTTTATAACTCCGAGCATGTATAGATAGTGCATGTAAAAAGAAATCTCATATTCACAGGCCAGCGCTAGGAGACCAACAGTACAAGAAAATACAGTTTTTACGACCACCAAAAGAGTCCTAAAATGGTCGTAAATGACTCATTTGCGACTATTTTGATTTTTATGACAAAAAAAAGTAGTCGCAAATATTTGTTCGCTAAATAAAATGGTCGCAAAACGGTCACAAATTTGTGACTAATATGTGACTATAATATCAGTCCTAATTTATAGACTAGTTTTGTGACTACTTATAAAAAAAATATTAAAAAAAAAAAAAACCAAAATTAAAAAAAAAAAAATTTATTTATTAAATTAATTAATTAATTACAAAAATGAAAAAAAAAAAACGACGTCGACGTCGCCGCCGGTGCGTCTCCTCCTCTTCTCTAACCTCTCCTTCATCGCCATTGACAGACGCCGACGGCTGGATCTGGAGAAGCCTCACCGGCGACTAGAGAAGAAGAAGCCTCGCCGGCAGCTAGAGAAGAAGAAGTCGCGGCAAAATTAAACATGGATATGCTCCTCCGGCCAGTCTGCTTCTCGCCTCCTCCTTCTCCGGCCAGTCTGCTTCTTCTCCTCCTCCTCCGAGATGAAGCTTCTCGGCGACATCGGCTGGATCTGGAAAAAAAAAGTTAGATAAACTCAAGAATTAAAAAAAGGAAGAGAAAGAATATAATTGAAGAAGAAGAAAAGAATTGAAGAAGAAGACTTGTACGAAGGGGAGAGAGAAAGAGAAGGAGGGAGAAAAAAAATAAAGCAGTTTATCCTCCACCGTCGGATTAAACCAATCAACGGTGGAGAATCTCAATCCTCGACACAATAAATTAGCCAATGAGAAGCTTTCATTATTTTTGTCATTTTATCGCAAATTAGTCGCAAATTTAGGACTATTTTGTGACTACTATTAAAACAAATCGACCGCAGTTGCTAAACGGTCTCAAATTTGGGACTATTTTGTGACAATAACAAACATTTACCCTAAACCCTAAACTTTAAGAACCTAGAAGGTTTGAATATGATTTTACAATGATTTTGTGTATCTAGCATTTCAAAAATATGTTAAAACTTAAAAATAAGTAAATTTTGAGAGAATTTTTATCTTTCAAAATCATTCCTTAAAAAACACATGTAACACTTGGTAGATGTTATGATTAGATTGAAATTTTTGTAAGTATTATATTTTTTGTATATTGTTTGATGTTTATATGTAAGATCTAATTTACAATTTAAGATTTAGAGTTTATGATTAAGGGTTAGAGATTTAGGGTTTAGGATTTAGGGTTAAGGGTTTGTGGTTTGGGTTTAGAATTTATTGATTTGTAAAAAAATCCACTGAAGTTGCAAATTAGTCCCAAATTTGGGACTATTTTGTGACCACTCTCGAGAATAGTTGCAAATTAGTCACAAAAACTGGCTTTGCAAATTAGTGTACATGTTACCATAAACCCTAAACTTTAAGAATCTATAAGGTTTGAATATCACTTTACAATGATTATGGGTATATGTCTCTTCAAAATTATGTTAAAACTTAAAAATAAGTAAATTTTGAGAGAATTTTTTCTCTTTCAAAACCATTCCTTATAAAATACATGTAATTAACACTTAGTACATGTTATGATTAGATTGAAATTTTTGTAAGTGTTATATTTTTGTATATTATTTGATGTTTATGTGTAATATATGTT
>PKML01063679.1:612914-649844 GCA_002933935.1 Eutrema yunnanense | reverse complement strand
TTATGATTTAAGATTTAGAGTTTCTGATTAAGGGTTAGAGGTTTATGATTTAAGATTTAGAGTTTATGATTAAGGGTTAGAGGTTTAGGGTTTAAAATTTAGGATTTATAAAATGTTTATATTTAAAAAAATTGTAAGTATGAATTTTTTTTGTATATTATTTGATGTGTTGTATATTTTTTGATGGTTTAGGATTTAGAATTTTTTTTTTTGTCAACAGCCTTAATACCTATTCCGATTCAGTGAACCAAATCGGGGGTATCGAGTTTACATAAGTGAAATCTGATGGGTAGACGCGAGTACCTCGTGCTAACTTGTCTGCCACTGTGTTACTTGCGCCTGGGATGTGTGTGATAGAGAAAAAGGTAAAATCCTCCTTGCTCCTCTTGAACTCCTCCAAATGTAGTGTAAAAGCCGGCCACTCCTTGGGTGTAGACACCATCTTCACCAATTCTGAGCAGTCCATTGCAAAGGCTATCGCCGTTTTGTGATTTGCAATCATGCAATACATCGCCCAGATGAGCGCTTCCAATTCTACGTGCAGCGGGGATAAACTTCTTCGCAGATTACGGGACCCCATAATTACTCATTCGACTCCTTCCTGAAAGCATAACCAACCTAGACCAGAATAGTTATCCGTTTTCTTCCACGAACCATCAATATAGCATGCCAGTGCATTATTTTCATCTTGTTGACCCGTATTATGAACGATTTGTTGGGAAGTTATGTCTGGTTCGCTATACTGTGCCGTTTCCCAAGTTATTGCTTCTGTTTCCGCTATCCGCAGGATCTCTTGTGGATTTCTATCCACATTGGAGTACAACTTGTCGTTCCTTGCTTTCCAAATATTCCACACAATCCAAGGAAACATTGAATTCCTTTCCTCTTTTGGGAGTCTCCAAAAGAGATGATCCAAATTGGAGAAGACCGATGACATCGGGAAAATTCCCGGGACCGATGGAATATGAGAGAGTGCCCATGTTTGTAGCGCTGGTGGGCATTCAAACAGGACATGGTTAATCGTTTCCCCTTCCGCTCCACACCGAGGCCATTGTGTATCACAATTTATTCCTCGAGCGCGTAAATTTGCTGAAACCGAGAGACATCCTAAAATGGTTTTCCAAATGAAGTGTCGCAATTTCGGTGGACATGTTAATTTCCATGTATGTGCCTGTAATTTCTTTATATCCGGATCGTATAAATAATTTCCGCCATTGTCTGAGTTTTGTTGTTCAATCTGATATCCCGACTTTACCATATATGTTCATGTTTTTGTATGGTGCCAACCAAGAGTGTATGGTCTGTATGTACTACTGATGGGAATACCGCGAATGATTTCTACATCGGCCGGGTCGATAATTGCATTTATCAACTCCCAATTCCACGTTTGTGTCGCTGGATCACCCAAGTGATTGACCCTAAGATTAGGGTAATAATTATACCCATTACATGTTGCTGACCTCGGGGGAGAAGATGGTATCCAAGGATCATTCCATACTAAAATTAAAAGAGTTGGTTCAGGTGGCTCCAGGATTTAGAATTTATAGTTTAGATTTTTTTAGTATTATTTGATGTTTATTTTAAAAAAATCGAGTGGAGTTGCTAAACCGAAGCAAACCAGTCACAAATTTGGGACTACTTTTGCAAGTCCTTAAACAGTCGTAAATAAGCGAATCTTTGCTGACTAATCTTTTTAGTCGGTAATTTGGGACTCTTTTGCCACCGCAATACGAGTGGTCGTTAAAGAGTTGCAAAATGGTCACACTTTCGTCCCACCTTTTAAAGACAAAATAAAGAATCCCAAAAATTGGTCACAAAAACTGGGTTTTCTTGTAGTGTAAGAACTGACTGCAAGAAATTAGGTAGTAGTTGAGATAAATAGAAGCCTTAATCTGCGAGATACATATACCCAAGACGTCTGGGATAGGAAATAAAAGCCATCAAATTCTGAAATGGGTCTCGAAAGCACAACAAAAATCCGAGGGAACATTTTTGAGGAACTCTCCTACAAAAGGGATCCTGATTTCCACCTCGTCGGGAATATTATAGCTCAAACAAAATTCGGCTCTATCTCAAGAGGCATCGGCCTCCGACTTGACGGTGGAAACGGTCCAGATGTTGAAAGGCTGGATTGAAAGATTTGATATACTCAAATTAATACCATATAAGTACTAAAGCAGTTGTTGTAGTATATGTAGGGGTCGAACACAAGAACTCAAGAAATCACACAATAGATAAGATAGATTCGAATTAAGCTAAACCAAAAGATGTAATTGAAAGCAAATACGTAAATTAAACAAGTTGTAATTCGATTGTGAGAAAGATAGGCTCAGGGTAATTCTCAGAAATTCAATGAATGCAGATAAACTAACTAACATGATTCAGATTTAGAGCGGTTCTTAAACTCAAATCACTAAAGTATAGCTAACCAACTCTCGTTGCGAAAACTATCTAAGTCTAAATCCTAGAATTCCAAATCTCTTTGCGAATCATAAAGTCTAAACCATCTTTTAGTTCAAGTTTGATTTGTTCACAAAACAACTAAACCAAATCTCTTTGCGAATAGTTTATTTGCTCACCCTAAGTTCTATCAGGTAATTAATCGCATTCTCGTGCCCTATCAATTATCCTAAGATCTAAGTTCCAGATTCGTCAACCTAGAATTAACTTTGAGAACAACCTATGGAACAACCTATGGTGAAGAACTAATTCAGATGGTGAATCCTAATCAAATAATCAACCTAGCATTCAGAGAAAACCCTTATGAGAATCCTAAACCTAAAGTGGATCAACTCAGACATGGAGAATGAAAACAACATGATTGAATAGATCATCAAAGAAATCAATAAGAAACAGGAATTCAGAGTTGTCTCTCCAAAAACCAAAGTAAAATCAAGCGTAATGAAAGCCTAGCCACCAAAATGGCTGTAAAACCTAAATAAATACTACTAAAAATGTTTCGGGCTAAATTGTAAATAATAAAGTTTTCTGGTCAATTATGTAATTCTTCAACTCTTCATAAAAGTCGAGACTCGTATCTTGCTGCAGTGAGTATCGACCGATACTAGTCAGTATCGATCGATACTAGTCAGTATCAATCGATATTTTGGCTTCAAATCGGGTACTCAGCCACACGAGCTCCTGCTTTGCTCCAAAATGCTCCAGAAAGCTCCAATATCTCCAATTATGCTCCAAACGTGCTAAAACCTGTAAAAGACTCTAAAACACTACAAAATAGTAGAAAGACTCTATAAAACGGACTTATATCATGGCTTAAACGGGGTAAAAACTATGATATATCAACTCCCCCTGACTTAGCCTTTGCTTGCCCTCAAGCAAACCAAAAAACTAAACCAGAGAAAGAGGTTTGAAAACACGGAGACTCACCTGTTTATGAACTATCGCAAAGATCCTTTTCCTGAGCATCCAAATGTCACCTAACCAGCTTTTGATCTAACCATTATGTACTACTCCGTAGACATTCGCAGCTTTCCCAGACTCCACACATTAACTCGCAGCATTGTCCAAATAAAACCTTCTTCGCCAGTTTCATCGCTGCAACTAATGTTCAAGAGCCATCTAGATTCTTTCTCATACAATATCATGACAAAAGAATCACCCAATTTACACACTTTTTGGTATTGTTTCTCTCCCTCAGACTTGTTTCTTGTCATGTTCTTTCTTTTTATATCTGCATATACACATTAAGGTCTGAAACGCGAGTATTGATGGTGTTTTCCACCGAATCCCCAGTTCTTTCCTCTCTATGTATCAAAGGCTTAGGCGAATAGTGGTATCACTAGAAATTTTCCTAACCTCGCTTTCAACCTTTGTGTGATCATTCCCTCATAAGTAGAATAATGGGATCGCTGGAAATTTTCCTAGCCCTCTACTCAGAAGAATGTCATTTCATCTTTTATGCTCTTATTTATCAACTTATAACAGGGGAGAGATATACCATTACTTTAAACACATGGGTTCCTTTGTCAGATATGAATGATGAATCAAGCTCTATAAACACTAACCACATTGATGAAGTGCAAAAATTTGGCTCAGGCTTTAGAAGAACTCTGCTGGAGACATGGATGTTTTCTAGTCAACTAGTCAGTCTTTGGATTTTTCATTAGTCGATCTAGAACAGATTATGTAACATTGTTCACTCAAAAACAAAATAAGAACAATAGGTTCATGCACATGATCATCATCTCCAACAAGTTTTGACTCAATAAAACAACGAATGACTCAAAAACGACTGACTCTAAGAAAAACAAAAACAATGTCAGCGACTACCTCCCCCAGACTTAAACAACACTGTCCCTAGTGTTATCTAGCCTAGAGTTAGTAAAAGAAATCAAATGGACGAAATTGGAATTATGGAAAAAGAAAAATCTACCTTGATGGAACAGGGAGTGTCGACCGACACAGACTTGTATCGAGCGATACCAGGCTTAGGTCGACACAAAAACTTCTTCTCATCGTCATTGATGCATGTGGTGTCGATCGATACCAGGTGGTATCGGTCGATACCGATCATCTGTAACTGATTCACGCAAAACACAAGACACAAAACATAAAACCAAAACCAAAAACAAAAACAAAAACAAAAGACTTATATATAGACTTACCAGTGGGTTGCCTCCCACCAAGCGCTTGTTTTAAGTCAGTAACTTGACTCTGGCTCAGGTGATCAGTCAGGAGAAGATTGAGAACTTACTCCCAGGCAAGTTCTACAACTAGACACTTCCAGCTTCAGAGTTCTGCTCAACATGCTCTCCACAACCTCCTTTCATTTCTCTTCCAGCTCCGAAGTAAGAATGACTCTAGCCTTAGAGAATGGTTTTGAGGTTCCTTTGCACTTAACTTTGTATTCAAACGAATTCCCATCACACTTCTGAGGGATTAAAGTCATAGAAGCAGCGCCCTTCACTCCTTTGCTCTTCACCTTCTTCTTTGCTTTAGACGTTTTGACGTCTTTCTTTGTGATGACAGAAGGACTATATAGAAGGTCTATGAGAGTTGGCTCGTCAGGAGGCTCTTCCAAAAGATCAACTACCAACGTCTCTCCTGTAACAATGGTGATGCAATAGATATGTGTGGGAGTTCCTCTAGTAGGAATGGCTTTGTAATACACCTCCTTGTCAATGTACGAGGACGAGATTCTCTTGCTTGGTGTATCTATAATGGCACCAACCGTAGCCATGAACGGTCTTCCAAGAATCAACTGCGTACTAGATCTTGCACTCATCTCCACAACCTCAAAATTGGTTAGGAACCAAGCAATCTCCTACGTTAACCAGCAAATCCGGGATTGTACCATATGGAAGTGAGATGGAACAGTTCGTGAATGTGATAGATGTCTTGGGAGATCGAATATCAGCTCCCAATCTCTTTGCAATTGCCCTTGACATGACATTGACGCTAGCCCCCGAGTCAACGAGAGACTCTTTGAATTCAACTCTAGAGATAGACAATGGAACTGAGAATATTCATGGGTCTTCCGTCTTAGTCAGTTGCTTTAGTGGAGGTGGTGTACTTCTGGCCTTGATGAAGAGTGTCTTATTCTCTTCCTCAGTTTCTCTGCAATTTTGGAAGTAACACTCCAAAGTACGGTTTTCTAAAGCTTCTTCAAAAGATATAGTGTGGGGAATCCTCCTAACAATCTTCTCAAAAGCTAGCAACATCTCCGCAGTAATAGGGTTCATGAGATGTCTAGGTGGTCGAGGATATGGCATCTTAGGCTTGTAAACACGTTCCTCGACAACCTCTGGTTTTTTCACAACATCTGACTCAGTCTGCGAGGGGTGTCGATCGATACAAGATGGGTGTCGATCGACACAAGGCTCATGCGCTGTTTCGTCAGAGTGGGTATCGATCGACACAATAAGTGTATCGATCGATACCCTGGCGATTTCTGAATCCTCATCGTCATCTTCTACGGGGTTTTCAATATTTCCTGCACTTCTTAAGGTGATTGCATTGACATATTCATTCTGTGAATGAACAACTTTTCCCTTGACAGCTGCTGTATTCTGAGCTACTTGAGTTTCCAGCATCCTCTGATGAATACCAAGAGCATCGATCCTTCCACTCAAATCTTTGTACAGAGCATCTATCTTACCATTGAAATCCACGGCTATCTGCTCTTGTCTTTGAACCAACGTTTCAAACATAAACTCGATCTTGCTCTCTGGGGTTTTAGCAGTTACAGGCTGATAGGATGAATTCCCATAGTTCCTGGTGTAACCATTATTCTGGGAAGGTTTATGGTTAAACTAATTCGACCCAAAACCAGCTCAACCAATATAGTTAACATCCTCCACTTCATCTTCAGCAGCAAAGTAGACTGCCTTCATCGTCTTGCCCATCAATAGATTGTGCATAGAATCTAACTTGGCTTGAACCTCAGCAATCTGCGAACCTTCCATGCTACCAGCTTGTTTCTTGTGCTCCATATCTGCATTATTGGTACTATTGCTACATGCCAAATTCTCAATCAGCACATAAGCGTCCTCAGGATATCTGGTGTTGAAATTTCCATTGCTCGCAGCATCCAAAGCCATCTAGTACCTCCAATCAATCCCTCTGAAGAAAAGACCCAGCATCTGAACATTAGTGAACCCATGATGTGGACAATCCCTCTGATATGACATGAATCTGAGCCAAGCAGCCTTAAATGCCTCAGTCGGTCCCTGAGAAAACAGGGAAATCTTATTCCTGAGCTCCTCAGATCGTGCATCATCATAGATGTTGTTCAGGAAGACATTCTTAGTCTCCTCCCAAGTAGTCAATGATCCAGCTGGCAACTGCTTCAGCCAATAAGGTGCATCCCCACCAAGAGAGTATGTGAAGAGCTTACAGAAGAGGTAATCATAGGATACTCCATGACACTTGATGCTTGGAACCAAGTCCTCAAACCTCTCAACGTGATCCATGGGGTGTTCATTGGAAAAACCATGAAAAAGGAGCTGACCCACAAGAGTGAAGTATGCAGGTTTCAGCTCAAAGTCATTCCTCTGAAAAGCAGGAGGGCGAATCCCTGATCGATTATCATAGAACTGATCAGGCCTGTTGTACTCACCAATCGTCCTCCCACGATCAACCACAACATTCCCAGCATTCGCAGTAACAACCTCCTCGACAACAGCAGGAGGTGGAATGATGTTCCCCTCTCCATCCAATTGTTCCCCTCTCTCATTGCATAATTGACCCTCTCGGTCTCTGTAAGCACCAGCTGCATCTTGAACCAAAACAACTCGATTATTGTTCATCTCTGCTGGCTTCTTTGCTCTTCTGTTTGTGCGTTGCAACTGTGCTAGCTGCTCGTTTGACAGGTCAACTAGCGGAGTGTTCTTGTTGCTTCTGGTTTCACGAAGATGCATGCACCTGAAACACAAAAGTCAATAACGTAAGTAACCGAAATTCACGATGGGTATCAACCGATACCACTAGGATGTCGATCGATACTCAACGATTTAGACGAAATTCTTAGCTAAAATCTAATGGCGAAATTGAGTCCCCGGCAACGGCGCCAAATTTGATATGCTCAAATTAATACCCTATAAGTACTAAAGCAGTTGTTGTAGTATATGTAGGGGTCGAACACAAGAACTCAAGAAATCACACAATAGATCAGATAGATTCGAATTAAGCTAAACCAAAATATGTAATTGAAAGCAAATACATAAATTAAACAAGTTGTAATTCGATTGGGAGAAAGATAGGCTCATGGTAATTCTCATAAATTCAATGAATACAGATAAACTAACTAACATGGTTCAGATTTAGCGCGGTTCTTAAACTCAAATCACTAAAGTATAGCTAACCAACTCTCGTTGCGAAAACTATCTAAGTCTAAATCCTAGAATTCCAAATCTCTTTGCGAATCCTAAAGTCTAAACCAGCTTTTAGTTCAAGTTTGATTTGTTCACAAAACAACTAAACCAAATCTCTTTGCGAATAGTTATTGTGCTCACCCTAAGTTCTATCATGTAATTAATCGCACTCTCGTGCCCTATCAATATATCCTAAGATCTAAGTTCCAGATTCGTCAACCTAGAATTAGCTTTGAGAACAACCTATGGTGAAGAGCTAATTCAGATGGTGAATCCTAATCAAATAATCAACCTAGCATTCAGACAAAACCCTTATGAGAACCCTAAACCTAAAGTGGATCTACTTAGACATGGAGAATGAAAACAATATGATTGAATAGATCATCAAAGAAATAAATAAGAAACATGAGTTCAGAGTTGTCTATCCAAAAACCAAAGTAAAATCAAGCGTAATGAAAGCCTAGCCACCAAAGTGGCTGTAAAACCTAAATAAATACTACTAAACACGTTTCGGGCTAAATCGTAAATAATAAAGTCTTCTGGGCAATTATGCATTCTTTAACTCTTCATAAAAGTCACGACTCGTGTCTTGCTGCAGTGAGTATCGACCGATACTAGTCAGTATCGATCGATACTTAGGCTTCAAATCGGGTACTCAGCTACACGAGCTTCTGCTTTGCTCCAAAATGCTCTAGAAAGCTCCAATATCTCCAATTATGCTCCAAACGTGCTAAAACCTGTAAAAGACTCTAAAACACTACAAAATAGTAGAAAGACTCTATAAAACGGACTTATATCATGGCTTAAACGGGGTAAAAACCATGATATATCAAGATTTTAAAAAGCCATCGGTAAAAACAGACAAACTTAGAGGTCGCAAAAGATGAACAGTTAAGAAGATGAGCAGCGAGAAAGAAAGTAAATCGACAGGCCGTTACTTTTTTTTACTGAAGGCAATCACAGAGTAAAATTTCTTAAAACAGATTTAAAATCCACATTAAGGAACTAGGGGGCTAACAATGGACGTGTAAATCTCGGCCTATTAAACAGACCCATTGAGCAAGAAGTAAAAAGGCTAACTATGGTGAAGTGAAGCACTAAGCCAAAGACACACCATAATGAATTACGGTCAAAGGGAAATAAATGCCTGATAATCGACTTTTGCAAGTCTTTGAGATCAATTACTCAATATACAAGTAGTATAAGAGGTATCAAATCCAATGGGTTAAGTTCCAAACACCAAGAATTCAAAGCAATAATTGAGTTAAGCAAATATGGAAAGGTTGTTGTTTAGCTAATGAACCTAGCAACTTAAATAAAGGAAGAGAAATAGCAAACTAAACAAGTGTAATGCAAGATATATAAGTGAATCTAAGGATGGGGTAATCGAGTTTAGATGATCCAAGACCAATTCATGATGCTCAATGAACAAACAAGCTATTCATAGGCAATGATCATTAAGTGTGGTTAATTCTCTCTCAAGACATTAATCACCATGCTAATTACTAATTCAAGATCAAAATCTCATTTGTGAATCACTAACTAGCAAGCATTAAGTGCAAACAATCAAGATCAATCAAACATACACCCATATAACTACTCTCATAGGCTAGGAATGCATATCTCTTGATTAGCTTAACAAGACATTTCATCGAACACTTTGTGGGTGTGAAATGCCCCTTTGTCTAGATTGGCTTTCTCAAGCCTAATCTAGCATTAAGACCACTAATCAAAAAGAGAAATAGGATAATATAATCCTAAGCATCATAAATCAATCTTGGAATCATCCTAACTCTAACCCATCCTCAAACTCTAAGGACTACTCACTTATCCCCATGGTTCCAATAAATCCAATAAAAGAAGAGTTAAAACCCATGATCAAGATGATTGGATGATTAGAAAATAGGAGATAGATAGATTGAATCATATGATGTTCACTTGTCCTATCTCGATAACTACTTGGAGATTGTCTTCCCTACCTTTTCCTTGTTTATTTAATCCTGCTCAAGACATTGAGGAAAATATTCGATATATTTTGGATTTACAAGGATCACAAGGATTAAGCAAACATCAGAAACTACTTCCATGGTCGATAATGTGGAGGATTTGGAAATCACGAAATAATTTAATCTTTAACAAAAAAAGGATTAAACCAAAAAAAGATGTAGAGTACTCCATAGCTGATGTTGATGAATGGATAAAGGCAGCAAATGAGGAAGAAATAACCAAAAAAATAAACAAATCTAAAATTGTTTCGAAATGGAGACGACCTGACGAACATACTTTGAAATGCAACTATGATGCCGCTTTTGACCCGGTTACAAGAAGAGTTATGGGTGGATGGATTATAAGGAATCATCAAGGAGTTGCTCAATTTTGGGGTTCGGCTAATTTAGGAACGGCTATCTCAAGTCTTGAAGCAGAGGGTAAGACTTTGTTGTGCTCAATGCAAAGTGTATGGGCAAGAGGATATGACTCAATAATATTTGAAGGCGACAATGAGAGCTTGATTAAGATTCTCAAAGGTGAAGATAAAGACATTACTATTCTCAATCTCATGGATGATATAGATGAATGGAAACAGAAATTTCCAAGAATTTATTTTACCCATGTCAAACGAGATGGTAATACGGCTGCTCATTTATTAGCTCGCAATGGACCTCCAAAAAATATTTTTTTCTCGGGTTGTATTTATCCACCAAGCTGGTTAACAAAAACTTTGTATTCAGATTTTATTACATCAAATTAATAAAGTTATGATTTGCAGTAAAAAAGAAGAAGATAGATTGAATCAAGAAAACAATACTCAAATTGCATAAATCAAGAAGGATCAATCTTTTACAAATCACTCTTAGAGAGGGTTTTTTTGCTTAAGAAAAGACTTAGCCCATAAAAATTAGGTTTTTGGGTTTAAATAGTGAATAGTGACGAACCGGGTCGACCCGGGACAAACCGTGTCGTAAATTAAATAGTGAATAGTGAATGAACCACAAATCCATTCAAGAATGCATAAACACGATATTTGCGAGTCAAATTTAAGGTTATCACTTAGATGGAGTTGGATGCAATTCAAGCTTGTTTCAACCAAGACAAGTATGATGAAGCATGAGATAAAAAAAAATGGTTCGTCTTTACTTTCAAATTCGCCTAAATGCACGAAACAACTACAAACAAATCAATATCTTTAGGTGCTACCCTAATGAGGAAAAATCATCATTGCTCCCTATGCACGTGCAATACGACCTATATGCTATTAGACTCAATCATATTCATGAAATGCAAACTAAATGACTTCTTTTTGTGTTTTCAAAATTTTCGATTTTTTTTTGTTTTTTCTATGCCTTAGATGAATGCATGAGATGCATGAGACTCGAAAAACAAAATTGAAAATAAGATCAAAATAAACAAGATTAAATGACAATCCTTCCCCTAAACTTAAATCACACCGGCTCGGTGTGAAATAAATTTAAGGAAATGACTAAAAACTAGACAATGCAAGACTTAAAAGAAAAAGAAAGATATATACAAGAGTTTTGGAGACGTACCTTGAAACTTTGAGACGGGGATGAAGACCCCATCGAGTATGATGGATTGCTTGAGACGGGAGACGGGGACCGCATGGCTCTCCTCTTCGTTGCCTTCTCCGCTCGGGCCGTGGGTTGGCTAGTACTCTCGACCAATGCCATATCTCCACCTTGTGGCGCGAGGTTAGTGCCCATGACGACATCCCCTCCTTCTCCGGTCCTTGAGGAACTCGCTCCGCAACCTCCTCCCTTGAGCTCATTGATGGTTCGACCCATGGATTTAACCGTCTTCTTCAAAGACTTGATCGTCTTAACCATCTTCTTCATGTTGTTGTTTTGCCACTTGCAGATGCGTTGTAGGAGGCGAGTTTGGTGATGAGCGTGTCTTGTAGCCGCGTTAGGAATAGCCCCATCATAAGGGTCAAAATGGTAGCGCTCACTACCGTAAACGGTTTCGGGTGATGACTCATTTGGTGCCTCCTCTTCGATATCAAGAGACTCGTCGGTGATGCTTCTCCTTTGTGCTCTCTTGCGGAACACTTGCATTGGCAGGTCGGCGGAGAGGTTGTAGAGGTAATCTTGGGTAGGAATAAACATGATGTTCCTCGGATCATGGAAGTTGGTGAGTACGGGAATAGGCAAAAGGACTTGTGCAAGAGATGTCTTGGAGGTTGTAAGCTAACTTGACGTCGATCAATCCCTTGTAGAACCTAGTCTTCGCAAGATTGGCCGCATCCAAAGACTTCCACTCATTGGCGCTAACCGAGACCTTGATGCCCTTTGCCAAGAGAATAGGCGTGATAATCCATCTGATGCAAATGGCGGCCTTTTTCGCCTTTGTCTTCTAAGAACAATTTCGGTAGGCAAACAAGTGTCTCAACAAGAGCGTCGCGAGACAAGGAAGTCTCTCCGGCCCCTCGAACTCTTTACCATTGCGGAGAGTAAGGAGAATGGGCTTTAAACCGAGCCCCATCAACTCCATTTCCTCCGTCGTAACCGTGTCAATCTCCACCTTGTGATAGAACATGTGGACCAACGCCTTGTGCGCGTAGCGAAGAGCCAGGTGCCTTATGCTCCCATTCTTAGAGGTTCCGGTCTCAAATTCTCCAGATGCAATAGTTGCCCAAAGATTTTGGAGCTCGTGCCTCGGATAATCGAAGTATTGCCCGCCGTAGGTCCCTTCTTCCTTGAACCCGAATATCTCGCAAAGCTCATTGAAAGTGACTGAGTAGGTGACGTCTGATATACTCATATATTGCATGTTTTAGCATGCATTTCATTTAGAGTTTTGTGTCATTCACATGCATAATCATGGTTTTGTCTTGCATTTAAGTCTCATTTAGAGTTTAGGACATTTGCATTAGGTCCTAGTGAGTTATTGCATTCATTTGGAGTGTTTTTAGGTGTTTATCGAGAAGCAAGCCAAACACCAAGTATCGATCGATACCCCTCGGTATCGATCGATACCAAAGCTTCAGGGGATTACACCGATGCCTTTGCTCTGTGTCACAACTCGGTATCACCACAGGAAGAACCCGGGGGAAAAAGCCTTAACACGGAGCAAAGATACTGAGGTGTGTCCTCGGTATCCAAACACCAAGTATCGATCGATACCCCTCGGTATCGATCGATACCCAAAGCTTCAGGAGCCATACACCGATGCCACTGCTCGGTATCACGGGTCGGTACTGGCCCAGGGAGAACCCGGGGGAAAAAGTCCTTAATGCCGAGCAAAGATACCGAGGTGTGTCCTCGGTATCCGCCAAAAACCAAAGCCAAACATCATGTATCGATCGATACCCCTCGGTATCGATCGATACCGAGCGGTGAAACGCCCAAACCAGATCTTTTTATTCACTTAAACCGGGTCGGTACCCGGTTTGTCCCGGGTCGACCCGGTTCGCCCATTTTCATTTATAAGCCCAAAAACCTAATTTTGGGGGCTAAGCTTTCTTTTCCCTAGAGTTGGGTTTATCCCAAACTCTTCTTAGGATGATTTTGGATGGATCTTCATCATTTATGCCACTCTAGTGAAGGATTCTTCAACCTATCTTTATATTATATCTATTTAATTCTTGTTTTATATTATTATGTCTCTTTCTCTTGTGTTTTTCATTGTTCTTCATATTTAGGCATTTGCCCCCTTTTTGTTGGATCTTAGATTTAGCTTGATTTAGATGGCTTAATGATTGATTCTTGATGCTTATGTTCTTAATCCTTGCATTCCTTTCTTGTCTAGAGTCCTTAATGCTAGATCTAGCTTGAAAGAGTGGGTCTAGATCATAAGGCATTTCATGCACACCAAGTGTTTGATGAAATGCCAAGACCAACTAGACAAGAGATTTATGTTCCTAGCCTAAGAGATTAGTTGTCTAGGGTGTATTTTGGTTGATCTTGTTTACATTCTTAATGCTTGCTAATCATTGATCCACAAATGAGAGTTTGCTAATGGATTGAGTGATTAGCATAGTGATTAGTTGCTTGAAAGAGAATTAATCAAGATTAGTGATCTTAACCTAAGGATTAGCATTGATTGTGTGTATTAGCATCATTAGTTAGTTGTCTTGTTGATTAGATGATGATGATTTAGGTTGATCCTTGTTGGATCCTTCACTTAGGTTGGTTCTTAATGCTAGATTTGGATAGAGAGATCAAAACTAGAGCTTAAGCATTTCACGCCCGAAAGGTGTTCGATGAAATGCTTGAACAAAGCCTTTTGTGAGCTTTTCATGCCTAGCCAACGAGAGTTGATGTCTAGGGTGATTAGTGAACTAATTGGGATTGGATTTTAATGCTTGTTAATCATCCTATCACAAACGATGGTTTGTTCTTGATTTGGTGATTAACAAAGTGATTAGTGCCACGACGGTGGATTAGTCATAATTGTGAATCCCATGTTCTAGGATAGTGTTTAATGCTTCCAAATGATTCATTGTTAGATCGTTATCCATCTCATTGATAGCTTAGTTTATGATCCATATTTCTATCTTTGTTTTCTTTCTTGCATTTGTTTCCTTTAGTTTAAAAACATAAAACACCAAAAACATTCGCTCTAGCTTAGGAAGTTTCATGCATTCTTTAGTGTTTCAATCTTAGCCTCTTCGGTTCGATCCTCAAAATACTACAATGAGGTATTGATTTGGGACTTGAAAAATTCCTATTCATTAATTGGCGCCGTTGCCGGGGAGGTTTAGCATTGATCATTAGGATTTTGATTCTTCTTAAGACTAGAGCTTTTTACTTTCTTTTGTTGCTAATCTTTTCACTTCTCTTGTGAGTTTTCATGAAGGGGAGTGACAATGAAGAAGCAACCGTCAAGCTAGTGACGTTAAACGCGCCGCTTGGGGACCTCCCCGAGCCTATCCCTTGTCGAGCTTGAGACACAAAACAAGCAAGTCAATAAGGGTCTTTTGGGTTCAAGGTCGTGGCACGGCTCGTTGGTGGTGATGTCCCAAGCTCTTCCTCCATCTGCATTCACCTAGTCTCACTCCTCATTTGTAAGTACTTCTTTCCTTTTTTGTCTCTTCGCATTTTTATCTTTCGTTTTTTTTGGTCTCTCTCTTGAACTTCTTTCACACCGAGACGTTGTGATCTAAGTTTGGGGGAGGGACCGGTGTCTAATCATGTGTTTTGTGATCTTATTTTGCCTTTGCATACTTGAGTCTCATGCATATCATGCATTTTCAATAAATTTTGAATTTTTTAAGACTAGATAAACATTTGTTCTCATGTTAGGAAGGATTTCTAAGCATGCTTTTCATTCTAAGTGATCGGTGGATGCTGGCTTTAGGATGAATTGTTGACTAAAATGGACTTGTGGTAAAGTATGGATTATCTAAGTGATCGGTGGATGCTGACTTTAGATGATTCGTACAATGATTAATGTCACGAAAGTGTGCTAATCTACTTGAAAGTGTTCCATGTTATAAGAATAAATGTGCATTGAGTCTAGATGCATTGCATTTTAGGTAGATTTGCATGAGCATTAGGAGCAATGATAGGTTATCCATGTGAAGTATTATTTTTAGAGCTTGATTCGATGCCCTCGTTGCTTGTTGCTTGATGCTTTTGATCTCGTGTTGAAATCAAGGATGAACCATATTTTGACCTTGCGTTTCATTACTAGGGTCTTAGCTAAAGCAAGTCTCAATTTGAATCCAATCCTATCTAAGTGAGAACGTTAATCTTGACTCATTAATTTTTGTGATCATGCATTGCATAATGAATTCATGGATTCCGCATACATACTTGGGTCATCTTATCCCTTTTTACCACTCTTGTTGGCCCAAGTAGCCAATTCCCACCTTTGGAATGGTTTACCCCACCTAAAAATCAACCTTATTTCAAGCCTACATGTTTAGTGAGCGTTGTGAGGCCTTATATTTGAATGGACTTAGCAAAAAGTGTTGGGTCTAGAGCGACAAGGAAAGGCTTTCATGTAGAACTAGCTCACACATCAATGAGCTAGATTAGGCTAAGTTAGATAGGTTGGGATCTTGGGGCAAGAAAAAGAAAAAGAAACAAAGGTGTTGGGATTGGAAAAGTGGAAAGAAAGAAAGAGGATTGAGAGAATGATTAGGGGAAGCAATAAGTTTGAAATGGTTGGCATGAATATATTTGGGTTAGCTCTAAGTGTTAAAAGATAGTCTCTAGCTTGAAAAAGAAAGAAAGAAAAGAAGCCAAAATGGCTAAGCTTAGACATGAAGGAAAATAAAGAGACTAGAGAAAGCAAAAGAAGAGCTAAGTCAAGGAAAATAATGGATGCCAAGTCATTGGTTGAAGAAGAAACCCCCTAAGTGCTTGAATAGAAGAACCTGTCGTCGAAACTTGTCGTCGAAGTAATCATGCTCGTTTGGCTTTGATTACTCCTCCTTCTTGCAGCAGGAACATCTTCTTGTTAGGACAGTCCCTAGAGTAATGTCCCATGCCTTGGCACTTAAAACACCTGATGTGGCTTGTTGATGAGCTATTTCTGGGCTTAAAATCGGCCCTGACCTCATCTTTAACAGCAGGTGTTGCTGGCTTATTGTCTCTGTTGTATGCAGGTTTGCTGATTTCCCTTGGTTTTGGGATGTTAGGCGTGAAAGTAGTTCGACCAATCCTCCTCTTGATCTGTGATTCGATCAGCTCTGCCTTGTGCACTAGTTCTTGTAAGTCGCTGTAACTCTGCAGTTCCACCTTGTCTTGAATCTCTCTGTTCAGTCCACCAAGAAATCGTGACAGAACCATGTCCTCACTCTCATTCAAATCAGCCCTGATCAGCAATGTTTCTAACTCCTGGAAGTAATCTCGGACTGATTTGGTTCCTTGAATGAGACGTCTAAGCTTATGCAGAAGCTCTCTTTGATAATGTGCAGGCACAAATCTCCTTCTCATCTGTGTGACGAGTTGAGTCCAGGTAGTAACAGGAGGTTCTCCGTGTCGTTGTCTAGTAAGTCCCAGCTGTTCCCACCATAAAAGTGCATAACCACTGAATTCAGACACAGCTATCTTCACCTTATTAAGCGCATATGTGCCTTGAACCAGGAAGTTTGATTCCATCTTCTTTTCCCAATCAAGGTAGATTTCTGGGTCGTTGGTGCCATAGAATGCAGGATACTGAATTTTGATGTGGTTGAGCTGCTGTCTTAGAGGATCATAATCTCTGTTGTTTCCTCTGTTCCCAGCTCTTCTTCTCACTGTTTCTAGACTATGATCAGAAACTTCTTCTTCTTCTGCAGAGTATTCTGGATCAGTTCCCATGAAAACTCGGTGCCCAGCTATGTACTCTCCTCGGCGATGTCTTTGTACTGGAGGTACTTCAGCTCGGTCTTCTCCTCGTTTTCTAGACAGGTTGTCTCTGCTCCCAAGTTGACTTCGATGGGTATTGTCTGTAGGTCTGGTACCGAGTCTGGGCTTTCGAGAAGAGGCTCCCATCTTTCCTTTGCCCTTAGTGATACGCATAGCCTCTGAGGGAGTTGGTGTCTCTGAAGACTCATCTCCACTTGCACTCTGATCCTTGAGGATACCACTAATCTGGGCTTCAAACTTCTCTTTGAGCTGTTCAATCTGTTGAGTGAGCTGCGTTGTCACAGTTTGGTTTGACTCTCTAATTTGCTCGGTCATAGCTTTGTTCAGGGCTGCCATGGTCTCAGCTGAAAGCTCCATGGTACCTGAGAATCAAACAACAGCTCGCAGTAATCTGGTCTTTAAAAAAAAATCGAAAAAACAGACTTGATGCAAGTACTAATTGATGCAGGTTCTAGTTGATGCAGGTGCTAGTTGATGCAGGTTCTAATTGATGCAGGTTATGCAGACGCAGCAACTAATGATATGAACCTAACTAAATGCAATCTGGAAACAACACAAGAACAACTATCGATCCTAGACGAGACCAACGAATCGCGACCCAAACAACAAAAAAAAATATCGTAAGACCTAGGTCTTCTAAGGACAAGCAGGTCGCGACACAGCCTACTACCAATTACTAACAACTTAGATTGATAACTAACACCGATTGATATGACTAACAAGGAAAGAAAAAAGAAATCGGCAGCCCTAGCAACCTAGGTAAAACGCGACAACAGCCCTAGTGTTCTAACGAAGCAAATCGCGAACAAGCCCTAGGTACACAACAAGTAAATCGCGAAAATAAGAGAGTTAGGGTTAGAGATTGTCTTAGCCTTTGGTCCAGAGCAAGCTCTGATACCACTTGATGCGTCCCTGCTTGATCAACTCCGGAGGAAGGCTGATGAAGACGAATCTGCAACAAGCTGGTGGCGATGGTGATGATTCGCGGTGATGATGATGTTTAGATGGACGTGATTTGCGATGATAAAGGGGATTGATAGAAGTGATTTCGTGGATAGATTGCAGGTGATTAGATGAAAGAACAGATAGTAGAGTTTCTGGATCACACAGGTGTATAGAAACTCGGATTCAACAAAGGAACCAGGTTGAGAGAAGAAACACTGTTTTTGTGCAAATTGCATCTAAATTCTTCGCTAAAGAGCCTAAGGGGGCGAGTTTGGGGTTTTATAAATCAACCTCAAATCGCCAACCCTAAACAACACAGCGTCTAAAATAAAACTACAAGGCGTTTAAAAAATAAACCAGAAACAAGCTTAAAGTCTAAAAAAAAACAACGAGGCGTCCCAGCCATAAGGCTCCTAATTGGTGCACCTCTAAACAACTAAGTACATAGTCAAAGTGACTTGTACATTATTATCCATTGACCGAGATTCCTAAGTAACTTGACGTAGTGATTCATCTGCCTCGTTAAAAACCCTGTTGAGAAAACCCAGTGGGACAAAACTCAACATAGGAAAAGAGTACAGAATCTTCACCTAAGTTACTTAGTCTTCAGGATCGGATGTAGTCTTCAAGTTGGAGATGTAGAAGACTTGATTCGATGATAGGTTGAGTGAAGTGGTTGAGTGAGAGTGAGAGTGAAGTGGGAGTGAGTGAGCTTCACTGTGAGTGAGTGAGTGAGCTTCACTATGAGTGAGTGAGTGAAGTAGGAGTGAGTGAGCTTCACTTGCCATCTTCTTAGCTCTGGATCGAGTGATCACTCCAACCGGCTCTAACTCCTTGTCTGCTTCTGCCTCCTCAGCTTCCTTGCTTTCCATGATCATATCATTGGGTAAAGCGCCGCGATACAGGGTACTCAAAAGAGAGGCGTTGGAGAAGCCATGATGCGGACATTGAGAGGTGAAGCTTTTAAACCGTTTCCAAGCTTCTTTGAAGGATTCGTTTCCACGTTGTATGAAACCCGAGATTTCGTTCCTCAACTTGGCGGTCCTTGAAGGAGAAAAGAACTTTGCAAGAAAAGCTCGCTTGCAATCGTCCCAAGACGTGATTGAACCTTGAGGAAGACTCTTTTCCCATTGATGAGCTTTATCTCCAAGGGAGAATGAGAAAAGTCTTAACTTGAAACCGTCTTCTGAAACACCGTTCATCTTGGTTAACCCACATATCCTATCAAATTGATCGATATGATCCAATGGATCCTCCATAGATAAGACGTGAAATTTGGTACTTTGAACCATGTTGATCAATCCCAGCTTCACCTCGAAGTTGTTTTTCTCAACCGGTGGGGCTTGGATCCCTTGACGGTTTTGATGAGCATTGGCGGTATCACCCACGCCTACCACATTTTGAGCCCTTGGGGGATGGTTAGGGGCTCTCAATTGTCGGGCGGGTGGATGTGGGACGTGGGGAGCTTGGCCGCCTTGAGCGTGGTGGTTTCCATTACCACCTTGTGCGGGGTGGGTTTCCATTACCATCTTGTGCGGGGTGGTTTCCATTACCACCTTGTCGATGATGTGGAAGGTTGTCCACATTGTCATGAATGTCCCCAAGCGGAACATTTTCAAAGTGATCCATGTTGTTCTCAATTTCTTGTTGTCTCACACGTGCTTCCCTTGTTCTAACCCCGCGGTATGAGCGATGTATGTCGTCCCTTGGTTCAACTAGATTGTCATTGCCTCGAGATCGCGTATGCATGCATCTATAGGATTGAGAGATATCAATGGAAAGTGAAAGACATTAGTAATCAAAAGGAGAATAAAACTTAATCTAAAAAAGAACCTAAATCTCAATGTTGAAATCAAAACCCAATCGGCAACAGCGCTAAATTGATAATCGACTTTTGCAAGTCTTTGAGATCAATTACTCAATATACAAGTAGTATAAGAGGTATCGAATCCAATGAGTTAAGTTCCAAACACCAAGAATTCAAAGCACTTATTGAGTTAAGCAAATATGGAAAGGTTGTTGTTTAGCTAATGAACCTAGCAACTTAAATAAAGGAAGAGAAATAGCAAACTAAACAAGTGTAATGCAAGAGATATAAGCGAATCTAAGGATGTGGTAATCGAGTTTAGATGATCCAAGAACAATTCATGATGCTCAATGAACAAACAAGCTATTCCTAGGCAAAGATCATTAAGTGTGGTTAATTCTCTCTCAAGACATTATTCACCATGCTAATTACTAATTCAAGATCAAACTCTCATTTGTGAATCACTAACTAGCAAGCATTAAGTGCAAACAATTAAGTTCAATCAAACATACACCCCAGACAACTACTCTCATAGGCTAGAAATGCATATCTCTTGATTAGCTTATCAAGACATTTCATCGAACACCTTGTGGGTGTGAAATGCCCATTGGTCTAGATTGGCTTTCTCAAGCCTAATCTAGCATTAAAACCACTAATCAAGAAGAGAAATAGGATAATCTAACCCTAGGCATCATAAATCAATCTTGGAATCATCCTAACTCTAACCCATCCTCAAACTCTAAGGACTACTCACTAATCACCATGATTCCAACAAATCCAATAAAAGAAGAGTTAAAACCCATGATCAAGATGATTGGATGATTAGAAAATAGGAGATAGATAGATTGAATCAAGAAAACAATACTGAAATTGCATAAATCAAGAAGGATCAATCTTTTACAAATCACTGTTAGACTTCTTTTTTTGCTTAACAAAAGACTTAGCCAATAAAAATTAGGTTTTTGGGCTTAAATAGTGTTCGACCCGGTTGAAATGGGTAAAAGTGTTCTGAGGGTCAATACCGATGTCACTCATCGGTACAACACCTCGGTATTGGACATGGGTTTGTGTACCGATGAGGGATACCGATTCGTGACGTCGGTACTGAGGTGAAATGCCTTGTGCTCCTTTGGTGAATATCGATGTCACTCCTCGGTACCCCATGTCGGTACTAAGGGATTTTCCCTCGGATTTCCCCCGGGAGCCGCACCGACTTGTTGTACCGACTTGTGACGTCGGTATTGCTGCTATGTTGAATCAGAAAAGTGGAACCGAGGTGTTGCACCGAGTTGTGACCTCGGTACAATCCCCTGAAGCTGCGATACTGATGTCACTCCTCGGTGTTGCACGTCGGTACTAGGGCTGCTTTCCTCCGGACTCCATACCGATCAGTCATACCGATATGTGACATCAGTATGACCCTTCCGCCTTCAATACCGATGAGCTATTTCGGTTTGTGACATCGGTATAGCCTCTCGGGGGTTCATTCCATAACTTCTTTCCAACCGTCTCCACTCCGCGGATCTCGAATCTCCTCCGAAGCACCTAAAACACGATCCAAAATATGCAAGGACTCTCTAGGACCTAATGTGGACACACTAAACTCCTAAGATGATTAAAATGCTAAAGAGATATCATGAACTATACGCAAATGACCCGAAATCTAAGTGAAATGGATGATAGAATGATGCAAAATATCATGATATCAAGGCCCAACTCAAGACCAATCCCAAGGTGGATCAAAGACTCGTTCAAACCAATAGATAAAGACGCCAAGGAGTAACAATTGGATCGACCAGATTAAATGCCATAAATGATGAATCAAACGGAGTAAATGACAACGTTAAACAAAGACTCGAAGTATAAAAACAAGGGTATAGGGCAATGAGAAGTAACAACTTTTCTTCTACTTAACAACTCTTTCCATACACAACAAACACTACACTTACAATTTATTTGATCTTGTTCTTGTTGTTGTGTAAACGCTCCCGAGAACGAAATTCTAAACTCATTTTACTTCCATTTCATCGTCTAAATCCACTCTTTGATCCGTTAACTCTAGTTTGATTATCTACTTCTTGTTTACTGCCAAAAAGCCATGTGATATTATGTTATTTAACGAAAAGCCAAAAGTTCTTCAATTATCAATATTTACAAATTTTGACAGTTATAAGTCTAGCTACAACAATAATAAATATAATACTTTAGACTTTAAAATTGATAACACGCGTAAATATGACATGTATACCTATTATGGATCCATATGTCTTGCCTCTACCCGATAAATTTTGTCTTCGGTTACATCTAAAATTCTCTTGGCCAATCTCTTCTTTCTTTTTCCGAGTGGTTACGAAGTCTCATCTCCATGGATTCAGTAAGTCTGCCTAGCAAATCCCAAACGAAAGTCGTTCTCAACTCATCCTTTCTTCCACTTCTTCATGACCTTCCAATTATCCCCACCCCCTCTCCTCTCCTTTCACTCGAATTATTGAAACCTCTCGCTACGCTACGAGTAATCAATACCTTTCTTCTCTTGCCATTCCGATTTGTTGTCAAGGAGTCCCATCAAAAACATGTCAGATTGTTGGGGAATGCGAGGTGGCAATACATGAACCTGATGAGGACATAGATGCTAGCCCATCCAAAGGCGAGGAGGATCCCATCAATATACCGACCATGAGACAACCCCCAAGGACCAGGTCATGAACAAGGAGCTTGCATGAGGAGTTCAACAAATCAGTGGAGAGTCTAATCACATTCATAAAACATAAAGAACTCACAGAGAAGCTGCTCAAGGAGAAGATTACCTATAGACATCAATCGGACCACACTACGATCCAAACTCTTTGAAGACTCAAAACGTGGAGACAGCTCAAGACACTAACTATACTAAGCTTGGAAGACATTCTGGAGCCGAAACCATCAAAGGAACGCAAGAGACCGCTTACATGTAGTTGAAGACTCAACCAATATCATTCTTACCGGTTTTACAAGGAAACAAGGACGCAACCTTATTTATCATCTGAAAGCATGTTTAAAGGAAGGCCAAAAACTCTAAACTCCTTAGAGTGCTCTAGACGACGTGGTGCAAGAGATTCCAACACAATTTTCTTATTCCAAGGTATGCGTTTGAAATAATCTGTTCAAGGAGAGTCGTACGAGCAATTAAATAGAATCCACTCGATCCATTGCTATTCATCTGTTCAGATTAGATAAAGAGAGTCATTCGACCAGTTATCTAATCCCATCATCTACCGTGTGAGGTCATTCATTGTTCCTACATAAGAACCCTTCCAAGTTCGAGAGCTTGATCCCTAATCATGTGAATTCTGGAGCCGGAGAATGTCTGCCATGTTTACCTCCCCGTAGATGCAATAGTGAGGAACTGAGATTTCTCTGCGGAAATAAGACTGAAAAAGAAAAAAATAATACGATCAATTGCAGTCAAACGAAAGACACCCATGAAATACTAAGAGATCGGCTAACTCCCATAATGGTCAGACCACTCTAATACTACATCTTTCACGAGACCACCAAAGGTGAGCATCTTCCGTTGGGAGACGATTATGAGAGGATATGTTGGGTAAAGTTCAAATATGCCCTTAGCATGTGACCTCCTCACAGAAAAATAAATGCATCAGATCGGGGATACCAAACGAGAATCCTCATTCCTCGGCCATGGTCTGGGCACACAGGATATAACGAAAAAATTTCAGCGTAATTTTAGACAGCGCCAACCCCCACACCTTTCAGAAAGAGAATAAGTGTATCTGGGAGGGGGGGGGGGGCAGAGCCCACATCCCGCAAAACACACCTTGTATGGACAACAATACCCATGTCTGACCAACTCTGGAGTCTCCCAAGGTCACAAAATAAGAAGTTCTATATTTCCCGGTATATCGCATATACGCCTCTATCTATGTAACGATTTGGGTGTCGAGGTCGACCTCATATGGGCAGTGGGGGGGGGGGGTTTCCGATGATATACTCTATATTTTAATGTTTTTAATAAGGAATTTAGTATTTTACCTAAGCGTTTTTATTCGGTTTATGCTTTTTGAGGTAGTTTTCTCGTATTTGTAGTTTTAAAGTCTATATAGGTCAAATCATCAAAAAGATGCAAAATGGAGCCAAAAAGGAGTTTACCACGTCCAAAACATGTTTCCAAATTCAAAAGATCATCCAAGCACCTATAGCTCAAGAAAGGCGGATTTCTCCAATTGGACAGCACATATACATCAGAAGTTTCACATTCATTGGATGCCTTGCCGTGGATGGATTCAGATGAAATTTGGTGGAAAGATAGCCTTGTGAGTCATCTTTCATATGCAATTAGTTTCAAGTCATTTGGAGCAGTGTTCAGGAAGATACACCGATTTTAATGAAGACGCATCTGAATTGGGCCTTAGCTCGGCCCAAAAGACCCGCGCGACCCAAAACTTCTTTTTTCGGTTTAATGAAACCCTAGGTCGACTTTTAGGCTATTTATACTTGTTTTTAGCCTCACAAAACAGGGAGACACCCTAAAATAAACACAGCCATGATTTCTTCATAGATTTTACAAGTTCTTCATTGATTTTGGATTCTAAGAGCTTCAAGGAGAAGATCTTGCCTTTGTATCTCGATATAGAGAAGATTTCTAAACCCTCTTGATTTTATTTGAAGTTTATCCGATTAAATCGATCCATGGAGAATCAACAACATATCATGGATGGACATAAGCAAAACACCCAAGATATTCAAAATCTCGGTTTTAAAGTGGAAAACATGTATGCTCATCTCAATAAGAACAATGAGGGGTTGTATGGAAAGTTTATTTACCTCTCTAATAATGTTAAGAAGATTGAAGTGCAAGTTTCTCAAACGGCAAAATGTGTGAAGAGACAAGATGGTTTTCTTCCGGGAAAGGCTGAGACAAATCCAAAATTCTGCAAAGACACAACTCAGAACAAGGACGTGGTTTCACTAGCCCCTAGAGATAAATCTACCAACAAGTACCCTGTGGCGAGGTATGAAGATGATGAGCTGATTTCAAAAGCACCACATCAAAGGAAGCTTCGTAAGATAGATGATTCAGTGAAGTTTATCTTCCTTTGCATGATTAATGGTGTGGAAATTGTTGAATCTCTCTGTGACACATGAGCTAATGTGAATGTCATGTCTAAAACAATTGCAAACGAGCTAGGGATTGGTGATATCAAGCCTCCTTAATGTTCTCTTAAGTTTGGAGACAATTCAAGCACAATTCCACATGGTTTCGTACAAGATCTAATGGTGCAAGTAGGAGGATGTCTTGTTCCTGTAGATTTTCACATTCTTAAGATGGAAAAGGACTCTCCAATGACATTAATACTTGGAAGTTCATTCCTTGCAACCGTGGGAGCAGTTGTTGATTATCCCAACCGAAGGGTTTGTTTCTCTAACGTAAAAAAAGAGAGTCTTATATCCCGCATTTCCTAGTTGTGAGAGATCT
The DNA here is from genome assembly GCA_002933935.1 of Eutrema yunnanense. Taxonomy (NCBI): domain Eukaryota; kingdom Viridiplantae; phylum Streptophyta; class Magnoliopsida; order Brassicales; family Brassicaceae; genus Eutrema; species Eutrema yunnanense. The sequence continues at coordinate 624,473 of PKML01063679.1, read as the reverse complement.
TCTTGTATAACCATCTACAAAAGAGGGAAGCTGATTTTAGACTCTGGAGATAACAAAGAAAGGTCCCAACACGTTTCTATAGAAGCCCCTTTAATCAAGTCTAAGGAAGCTAACAAACCGACAAAATCTGAGCGCAAAGCTATCTCATGTGATGCAAGTTCGACCTTGACTTCTCAAGATCCTGTTGAGAACGTGGTGAAATATGGTAATTTTAAAGAAGCACTCACCTTTGAGACGCTCCCAATACCACATCCGAAGCCAAAACATTATGAACTTCCTTGGTTTGGGCAAATTGCAAATTACCTAGCAGCAGAGGTCGAACCACCACAATTCTTCGGTTACAAGAAGAAGAAGTTCTTGCATGATGTCAGAATGTACCTTTGGGATGAACCATATCTTTATAAGCAATGTTCAGATAATATGTTCCGAAGATGCATCCCTGAAGAAGAAGTTCCAGGCATTCTCTTTGCTTCTCATGGATCTAACTATGCAGGGCACTTTGCTACTAACAAGACTGTCGCTAAAATCTTACAAGGTGTTTTTTGGTGGCCTACCATGTTCAAGGACGCCCATTCCTTTATATCCAAGTGTGATTCTAGTAAAAGACAAGAAAACATCATCAAAAGGGATGAATGCCACAAAACTTCATCCTTGAAGTCGAAGTCTTCGACGTTTGGGGAATCGACTTTATGGGTCCTTTTCATTCGTCTTATGGGAACAAGTACATACTTGTCGCTGTTGACTACGTGTCTAAGTGGGTGTAAACCATAGCAAGTCCCACAAAGGATGCAAATGTAGTGATGAAGTTGTTCTAGTCGATCATCTTCCCGAGATTCGGTGTACCGCGAGTCGTGATTAGTGATGGAGTTTCTCACTTCATCAACAAAGTTTTTGAGAATCTTTTGAAGAAAAATGGTGTGAGACACAAAGTTGCTACACCTTATCACCCTCACACAAGTGGTCAAGTAGAGATCTCCAACAGAGAAATCAAAAGGATCTTAGAGAAAACAATCGGAATGATAAGGAAAGATTGGTACGCTAAGCTCGACGATGCTCTTTGGGCATATAGGAAGGCCTTCAAAACTCCTTTTCATCTTGTCTATGGAAAGGCATGCCATCTTCATGTTGAGATTAAGCATAAGGCGGAATGTGCAGTAAAGAAGCTGAATTACGACATCAAAACAGCAACCGAGAGACGTTTAGTTCAATTGAATGAGTTAGATGAAATTCGTCATCTTGCCTATGATAGTTCTAAGATCTACAAGGAGAGAACTAAAGCATATCATGACAAGAAGATAGTCCCCAAGACGTTTTCACCAAACGATCAAGTTTTGCTCTTTAACTCACGACTTCAACTCTGTCCCGACAAACTCAGATGGTCTGGACCGTTCAATATCAAAGAAGTAAAACCATATGGTGCTGTGGTGCTTTGGAACCGCAATGGAGGTGACTTCACTGTCAATGGACAACGTCTAAAGCCATATCTCCTAGATATTGAAGAAGATGAGAGGGAAACGATTCCCTTAAATGATGCCCCTCATGCCTAAACAGAAAAGGAGTCGAGCTAACGACTTTAAACAAGAGCTTGGTGGGAGGCAACCCACCAGTTAGTGTTTTCGCTTTCACTAACATTTTCTAATTTTTAGTTTTGAGTCTAAGTGTCTCAGGTTTAAAAAAAAAAAAGGCCTAACAGAACACGTCTTGGGGTGTACGCATCGATCGATGACAAGTGTCCAGAGAAACGGAAATCGATCGATGCATTGTACGCATCGATCGATTCAGGGCGTCCAAAGAAACAAAAATCGATCGATGCATATCTTAAATCGACCGATACCGACCCAGGTAAGTCAACTTTGACTTTTTCTTGATTTTCTTTCTTTGAGTCTGTTTTACCTTCTTCTTGGTTTATTTTCACACCGAGACGGTGTGAAGTAAGTCTGGGGGAGGGTCTTTGTCATTTACTAACGCTATTTTCTTTCTTTTGTTTTTCCTTTTGAGTCATTTTGATGTTTTCTTTGAGTCATTTTGTTTTATTGAGTCAAAACTTGGTGGAGATTATGACCACGACCTTTCAATTTTTATGTGATTTGCATCTAAGTGACCATTGTTGCAGAGCTAATTTCAGACCAGACTAATGAAAAATCTAAATGCTGACCAGTTAATCAGAGGCATCCATGTTTCCAGAAAAATTCAAAAAGCTTGAGCTAATTTATGAGCTCTTCCTTTTACCTCATCGTCGTGATTGGTGTCCTCAGAGCTTGACTCCTCATTCGTATATGACAAGACGACATGTGTGAAAGTATGGTACTCCTCTCCCTTATTTAAAATAAAAAGCACAAAAGATGAAATGATTTTCTTTCGAGTAAAGGGCTAGAAAAATTTCCATCAATCCCATTATTTTACTTCGAAAGAAATGATCACACTAAGGTTGGAAGCGAGGTTAGGAAAATTTCCAGAGATACCACTATTCGCCTACTCTTTAGAATAAAATGGTGGCACTAAAATGAACCGGGGTTTCGGTGGCAAAAACCATCAATACTCGCAATCCATCAGCCATTGACCCTACGAAAAGAAAATGAGAAAATAATAAGTTTGGGGGAGGGAAAAAGTACCAAAGGTTGTGTTTTTGTCTCGTCACGATATCGTTAAGGAAATAGTCTAGAAGGTTCTTGGCATTATGATCCTTGATGAGACCCAACAATGATAGCTTTTGATTATTCCACGAAATAATGAGTTGAATCTGGGAGGCTTCGCTGCTTGCAGAGATGTACATGGTGGTCTGATCTAGAGCTAGTTTGGCGATACGTGGATTACTAAGGTAATGTTCATTGCAGAATTCTAAAGGAAATGTGAGTCTCCGTGTTTTTCAAACTTTTTCTTCTTGCTTAGTTTTATGTTTGCTTGAGGACAAGTAAAATGCTAAGTCTGGGGGAGTTGATATACTCTATATTTTACTGTTTTTAATAAGGATTTTAGTATTTGATCTAAGCATTTTTATTCAGTTTTGTGCTTTTTGATGTAGTTTTCTCGTATTTGTAGTTTTAAAGTCTATATAGGTCAAATAATCAAAAAGGATGCAAAATGAAGCCAAAACGGAGTTTACCACGTCCAAAACATGTTTCCAAGTTCAAAAGATCAGCCAAGCACCTAAAGCTCAAGAAAGGCGGATTTCTCCAATTGGACATCACATATACATCAGAAGTTTCACCTTCATTGGATGCCTTGCTGTTGATGGATTCAGATGAAATTTGGTGGAAAGATATCCTTGTGAGTCATGTTTAATATGAAATTGGTTTCAAATCATTTGGACAGTGGTCAGGAAGATACACCGATTTTACTGAAGACGCGTCTGAATTGGGCCTTAGCTCGGCCCAAAAGACCCCCGCGACCCAAAACTTTATTTTTCGGTTTAATGAAACCCTAGGTCGACTTTTAGGCTATTTATACTTGTTTTTAGCCTCACAAAACAGGGAGCCACCCTAAAATAAACACAGCCACGATTTCTTCATAGTTTTTACAAGTTCTTCATTGATTTTGGATTCTAAGAGCTTCAAGGAGAATATCTCGCCTTTGTATCTCGATATAGAGAAGATTTATAAACCCTCTTGCTTTTATTTGAAGTTTATGATTATGAATTGCTTTATATCTCTATGTGTTTCATCTATGGTCATGTGTGAGTAGTTCCCTCGCTAGGTTGTCGGTATTCAATGAGTTCATGGATTGATCGTTAGGTTGTTAGAATTTGGATTATCTTTAAAGTTCTTCATCTAAATTTATGCTTAATGCTTATTGCTTGATTGACCATCTAGCTACCGCTCATAGGTATATTTACTCACCGAAAGTGTTGTTAAATTATATGAATTGATTTAGATGAGCAAAGTGTGATAACCGACAGGAGTTGAGTTATTAGACTTTGTGAACATATCGAACTTGAACTATTTATGCTTGTTTAACTACTTAATTACCAGCGGGAGTTGACTAAATTAAGTTGTCTAAACATAGTAATTGGCGCTGCGGAAGTAGATTAATTATTCATTTGTGATTCGAGTTCATAACATATTTATTGAATTTCATGTCTAAGTTATCCGATTAAATCGATCCATGATACTCTACGAATTATCTGATGCCTAGCACCTTCCCTTACTGATTTTACATCTTTATTTACTCGATTTAAGTTATTTATTTTTTTATTTTCGTCACTATTCACATCCCTAAAACAAAACCTCATATTTTTCAACTTAGCTTAACTCGATTCTCATAAACTCGTAGTATGATTCTTTGGTCTCTACTGGATTCGACCCCAAGTACTATTGCGTTTCCTGTGCACTGATATGTGCATATTCTATATGGTTTTAGCATGCATTTCATATAGATTTTAGGTCATTTACTTAGATCTTCATGCATATCATACTTGTTCTTGTCTCATTTAGAGTCTTAGGGTTCTCATACTAGGTCCTAGAGTGTCTTGCATATTTTGGAATCCTTTTTAGGTACTTTGGAGGCAATTTGATGGAGTTGGCTTAAGAGCATTGGGTTCGGAAGCAAGAGAAGCGGTTAAAGACGTTTTGGGAGTTTGTCAGGACTCACATCGACCAGAAAGCATGTCACACATCGGTGCAACACATTGATGCTACACCAGGGAGCTTAACCTCGCCCAAGAAATCATCCACATCGATGTCACACATCGATGCCCAACTTCAGCAGGACTCACATCGACCAGAAAGCATGTCACACATCGGTGCAAAACATTGATGCTACACCAGGGAGCTTAACCTCGCCCAAGACATCATCCACATCGCAGTCACACATCGATGCCCAGCTCCAACAAGATTCACATCGACCAGAAGCATGTCACACATCGGTGCAACACATTGATGCTACACCAGGGAGCTTAACCTCGCCCAAGACATCATCCACATCGATGTCACACATCGATGCCCAGCTCCAGCAAGATTCACATCGACCAGGAGACTGCCACACATCGATGCAACACATTGATGTTAATCATGTTGTCCACTTTTTCTTAGAAATACTCATCTAAACCTAATTTTTATGGATGCTTTTTCTTATGCTCAAAACCTTGACCTTTGAGAGAGTTTGAGATTTGTAAGAAGGATCTTTGGTTTTTTATGCAATTTGGTATTTATTTTCATCAATCTCTTCCATCTATCATCTTTTCATCTTGATTATCCATCACCCATCAATGAATCCATCTCCCATCCATATCGATTTTGAGGTGTTCTTGATGGATCTTGAGTAGTCTTTTAGGGTTTAGAGAGAGGGTAGATTAAGATGTTCTTAGGCTTGACTCATGGTGTTTAGGGTTAGATCTTCTTATATCCCTTCTTGTTTAATGTTCTTAAGGCTAAATCTAGCTTGAAAAAGTAGATTTAGATCATAAGGCATTTCATGCACACCAAGTGTTTGGTGAAATGCTTTGATGAATTAAACAAGAGATTTACATTCCTAGCCTATGACAATAGTTGTCTAGGGTGTATTTTTGGTTGATCTTGTTGATTTAAACTTAATGCTTGCTAATCAATGATCCACAAATGATGATTTGCTAATGGGTTAGATGATTAGCATAGTGATTAATTGCTTGAAAGAGAATTAGTCAAGTTTAGGATCTTATGCCAAGGGATTAGTTTGCTTAAGTAAATGAACATCATGAATTGAACTTAAGGCTTCTTATATCGATAACCCTATCTCTAGATTCGCTTTTGCCTATTAATTTACAATCTTGCTTAGTGCTTTTGCTATTCACTCGTTTTGAATTGATAATTAATGTTAAACCACACTTGTTTAGCTTAACTTGCTTTAAGTGCCTTGCATTCTTAATGATTAGGACAAATCCCTTTATGGATTGATAACCTTCATACTACACGTGTTGGAGTTATTGGTACCTCCTATAGACTAAAAAGTCTTGTATCATGCACTTGCAGAAATATTTCAGGGATTAAAACTTTGCGTATCATCCGATTCGGTAGAAACCCTAGAAAACAGAATACAAATCGTTCCCGAATCCCAAAAAGTGAATTCTTGCCTTTCCCGAAGACAAGACCCGTAAACCTTTAAATAGAACGAGAAGCACGAATGGTTTTCTTGTTTAAAGGATTAGCAAAGAGATTTGAACCTATCTAAACAAAGGGAATGAAAAATCGATTGGGGGAAAAAAAATTAAACCCACGATGGAGAACTCTAATCGAGATACACGGAAAAATCCTTTAAGCAATTTCTAGAGCAACAACAGAGAAAACAAAAGCTTTTCGCAATCAAAATCGGTTAAATGGGAAAGAAGAGAGAAAGACGAGTAACCTTTCGCTTTGGACTCCAAAATATTTAAGTGATGTCTTTTCTTGTAGAGGTGGCATCGAAAAAAGTGGGAGCGAAAACCTAGGGTTTTTTCAATATATATATATACATTTTTGAATTTAACGTAAAATTTATGCAAACCAAAAAATCATTTTACAATAGTTTTTATAATAATATACAATGCAAAAGAAGAGTGTCGGGTATTGTTGATTTTGTTATGGTGGGCGGCTTGCCAACCACCCAACCATATCGTATGAGTGATCTCTGGTATCTGGAAAAGAACTGATCCTATGTCGTACATTTTTACCGCTGAACTTGATAAGTCTTGATGTTGGTAGGTGTTGATCCGTAAATCACACAAAAGGGGTAAAACAGTACTTTTAATCGGAATCTCGTTTATTGATTAAGAGTCGGCGTTACAATAGAGTTTTAGTAAGATGGCAAAGACAGAAGAACTTGAGATCAGTAAAGGAGCTCTCTCGTATTCTCTGGTCTCTGCGGAAGTTGTCGATAATGATGTTTGAATGAGCCTCCTCCTCTATTTATAATGTCTTGAGGCAGTTTCAAAGGAGAAGATTTCATTTTCCTTGTTCGATTGGGAGAAGGAAATCTTTCGGTTTTCTCTCCGAGATAAGGATATCTTCCTGATATCTCGGAGATTTGATCGAAACAGGGAGCGACTGTTGAGAAATCGGCTTAGATTTTGCGAGGAAAGACGTTCGGCTTGGCCCTAGAGTTTAGTTTTAAGAGTACGTGAATAGCTCATCTTAATATGCTCTAGGTTTCTCACATTGAATCCGAGTGTGCGAGACGGACTCGGCTTATTTGGCTCGGATAATCTGAGAAGTTGGTGCGAGACTGATCTCGGCTTTGAATGTGGAAAGTGTGTTATCCATTGCACCGTGAGGATGCGTGCGAGCTAAGCTCGGCTTATTTGATTGTCTGGCCAGGACGTTGATATGGAAACCGTTGTGGTTGAAAATACGAACTGTTGGAGTTCGGCAAACATAAAGTTTGGCTTGAAGATACGAACTGTTGGAGTTCGTCAAACGTAAAGTTTGAAAAATACGAATTGTTTGAAGTTCGGCAAACGTAAAGTTTGACTTTGAAAAATACGAACTGTTGGAGTTCGGCAAACGTAAAGTTTGGCTTGAAGATACGAACTGTTGGAGTTCGTCAAACGTAAAGTTTGAAAAATACGAACTGTTTGAAGTTCGGCAAACGTAAAGTTTGGTTCAAAGATGCGAACTGTTGGAGTTCGTCAAACGTAAAGTTTGAAAAATACGAACTGTTTGAAGTTCGGCAAACGTAAAGTTTGACTTCAAAAATACGAACTGTTGGAGTTCGGCAAACGTAAAGTTTGGCTTGAAGATACGAACTGTTGGAGTTCGGCAAACGTAAAGTTTGGCTCAAAGATGCGAACTGTTGGAGTTCGGCAAAATGCCTTTGTAAAAGAAATTTTATTAATGTTACAGCTGTGCCTGTGAAGGCAGCCTACATACTTCCGAAAGAAGGATCAAGTCATTCGTAGTTCATATTACATATTGGAATCGAGCACATGAGTAGTAGCTCGGTGATCTTTTTTTTTTTTTTTTTATTTTTTTGGTGCTTGATGGCTGGCCTAGATGTAGTAGCGTTTGAGGTTCATTGAATTCCATGAACGGGGAATTGGGGTTTCGTCTAACTTCATGAGTTCGTAGACGCCTGGTTTGACTACCCTCATGACCTGATAAGGTCCTTCCCAGGTTGTGCCGAGCTTGCCGACATTCTTTTCTTCGGTGCCTTCGAAGACTTTTCTCAGCACAAGGTCGCCGTCGGTGAAATGACGTCCGCGGACCTTTTTGTTGTAGTACCGTGCTGCTAAGTTCTGATAATTCTGAATCCGAAGTAAGGCTTGATCGCGTTGCTCTTCGAGATTGTCGAGGTTGTCGAGCATGATTTCATCGTTAAGATCGGGGTTTTGCACGAGCATCGTTCGACGAATAGTCGGGATGGTGAGTTCGGCGGGGCACAGTGCTTCTACGCCGTAAGCCATATAGAAAGGTGATTGTCCCGTTGAAGATCGTGGGGTCGTGCGATATGACCACAAGACACCGTCGAGTTTATCAGACCATGTCCCTTTATGAGTATCCAATCGTTTCTTTAGGCCAGCGATGATCGTCTTATTTGTTGTTTCGGCTTGACCGTTGCTCGGCGGGTATCTCGGTGTAGAGAAACTTAGCCGGATTTTCCACTTGGCGCAGAAATCGTTGAATAGTGTTGATATGAATTGGGGACCATTATCTGTGATAATCTCGTACGGAACTCCGTGTCGGCAGATGATGAATTTCCAGACGAACTTCTGGACATCGGAAGCGAGGATTACGGGATATGCCTCAGCTTCTACCCACTTGGTGAAGTAATCCGTCATGACGAGGATGAATTTTTTCTGCGTGGTGGATCGTCTAAAAGGGCCGATGATGTCCATCCCCAAGCGCATGAATGGGTAAGGGGCTGTTGAAGTTGTGAGCAGCTCGGTAGGGAGATGTATCATTGGGCCGTGTCGTTGGCATTTGTCGCACTTTGAAACGAACTTTTCGCAGTCTGCTTGCATGCTCGGCCAATAATAGCTTGCTCGTTTAATTTTTAGGGCTAGAGATCGACCACCTGAGTGATTACCGCCGTCTCCTTCGTGTATTTTCTTCATTACTTCTTCGATTTCGTCGCCTGAGATGCATTTGAGGAGTATTCCTGCCGCACTCCAGCGAAACAGTCTGTCTTAGATAAGTATGTAGCGAGCGACTCGCATTTTGAGGCGTCGAGCGGCCCATCTGTCCGCTGGAGTGTCTCCATCAATGATGTACATTTTTATTTCTAGCGTCCAATCGGCAGGAGTCTGCTCGTCGGGCTGTTCGAGGTTTATTGGCTCGTGAAGGCCGTCTGTCTGTTCATCCGCTTCGTTGTCCGATTGGGCCGACTCATTGAATTATGGCGCGTCGTTGTTTCCTTCGGCGACAGCAGTACGTTCGGGCTCGGTATCCTCGCCAATTTCGACAACCGGGGTTCGTTTTTGTCGGCGTAAGATGGGTTCGGTCGTAGGATTTTCCTCGTAATCTCGTCTACGAGTCGTGATAATACATTGCTCTGTGCTTTCGATACTTGGTTTCGAGATACTTTCGACTGGAATCGTTCGTCTGAGATGGGGGTCCGAGCTTGAAGCTAGGGCGGCGAGTGCGTCGGCTGGAGCGTTTTCTCCTCGTGGTATCTTGGTTAGTTCGAACGAATCGAATTCTGCAGCGAGTTGCTTGACGAGCTTGAGATACGCATCCATTCGATCGTTTTTGGCATCGTACTCCCCGCTAAATTGACTTGCGACGAGCTGCGAGTCGCAGTAGGCATGTATGCGTGTTGCACCGATGGCTTTGGCTAAACGTAGTCCGGCAATTAATGCTTCGTATTCTGCTTCGTTGTTTGATGCGTTGAACGCCAGACGGAACGATTGTTTTAAGATTTCTCCCGTCGGAGATTTGAGGCGAATGCCTATTCCAGAGCCACGATTAGACGCAGATCCGTCCACGTGAAGGATCCATTGCTCGGCGATTACGACATCGGTATTGACATACTCCGGAGATAACTCGATAAGGAAATCGGCAAGGACTTGCGACTTGATACTTGTTCGGCTTTTGTAGTCGATGTCATATTCGCTGAGTTCGATAGCCCATTTAGCCAATCGACCGGACTGGCTTGGACTATGGAGGATCGTCCGGAGTGGCTGATTGGTTAAGACGGTGACTGAGTGTGATTGAAAATAGAGGCGTAACTTCCGAGCTGAAATAACAACGGCGAGAGCCAATTTTTCGAGAGTCGGATATCGTCCCTCAGTGCCGTCGAGTGATTTGCTGATATAGAAGATCGGTTTCTGCTCGCCTCGGTCTTCTCGGACAAGCACCCCGCTGACTGCTGAGGTCGATATTGCGATGTAGAGATAGAGGGTCTCACCATCTTCGGGTTTTGCTAGAACCAGTGGGGTTGACAAGTATTCCTTGAGTTGTTTGAATGCTTCTTCGCACTTGTCGTCCCACTCGAGGCCTTTATTACCGCGTAACAGTTGGTAGAAGGGGAGACATTTGTCGGTAGATCGGGAGATGAACCGATTTAGGGCCGCAATACGTCCTGTGAGCCTTTGTACTTTCCGCTTTGTCGTTGGTGATGGTAGGTCGAGGATTGCCGAGATCTGTTTAGGATTGGCTTCAATTCCTCTTTGAGTCACGATATACCCGAGGAACTCTCCCGAGGTCACGCCGAACGTGCATTTGGTTGGATAAAGCTTCATGCCGTATTCGTTCAGGATGTCGAAGCAAGTGTTGAGATGCCCGGCGTGATCTTTGGCGATCAGTGACTTGACGAGCATATCGTCGATATAGACTTCCATTGTTTTGCCGAGCTGGCTGGCAAACATCCGGTTAACGAGTCGTTGGTAAGTTGCACCGGCGTTTTTTAGGCCGAAAGGCATGACCTTGTAGCAGTAGATACCACGGTCGGTGATGAAGGAGGTCTTCTCGCGATCGTCTGGATGCATGAGTATCTGATTATAGCCTGAGAAGGCGTCCATGAACGAGAGGAGTTCGTTACTGATATACTCATATATTGCATTGTTTTAGCATGCATTTCACTTATAGTTTGTGTAGATTACATGCATAATCACGGTCTTATCTTGCATTTAGGTCTCATTTAGAGTTTAGGACATTTGCATTAGGTCCTAGTGAGTTATTGAATGTTTTGGAGCGTTTTCAGGTAAAAGCAGAGCCAGACACCAAGTATCGATCGATACCCCTCGGTATCGATCGATACCAGCACCAAAGGATTGCACCGATGCCTTTGCTCGGTGTCACGGGTCGGTACAGCCACAGGGAAGACCCGGGGAAACAAGACCTTAGCACGGAGCAAAGATACCGAGGTGTGTCCTCGGTATCCAAACAGCCAGTATCGATCGATACCCCTCGGTATCGATCGATACCCAAGCTTCAGATGCAATATCGATGCCACTGCTCGGTGCCACAGCTCGGCATTGCCACAGGAGGAATCCCGGAGGAATTGGCCCTTAATACCGATCAACGGTACCGAGGTGTGTCCTCGGTATCCCCTGAAGAACAAGCCCGATACAGAAGGTATCGATCGATACCGAGGGTATCGATCGATACCACGGACTTTTTACCCATTTTTACCGGGTCGGTACCCGGTTTGTCCCGGGTCGACCCGGTTCGCCCA
>PKML01063679.1:583665-612483 GCA_002933935.1 Eutrema yunnanense | reverse complement strand
TGAATCCCATGTTCTAGGATAGAGTTTAATGCTTCCGAATGATTCGTTGTTTGATCGTATTCCATCGCCTTGATAGCTTAGTCCGTGATCCAACTCTTATATCTTTGTTTTCCCTTCTTGCATTAGTTTCCCTTTAGTTTATAAAACATAGAAAAACACAAAAACATCGCTCTAGCTTAGGAAGTTTTCATGCATTCCTAGTGTGTCAACCTTAGCCTCTTCGGTTCGATCCTCAAATACTACAACGAGGTATTGATCCGGGACTTGCAAAAGTCCTACTCATCAGTTACCAGCGGTGGCTTCGACGAGTCTGTCGATATGTGGGAGTGGGAAGCTATCCTTTGGGCAGGCTTTGTTCAGATCGGTAAAGTCGACGCAGATCCTCCATTTTCCGTTCTTCTTCTTGACCACGACTGAGTTCGCCAACCAGTCTGGGTACCGAACTTCAGTGATCGATCCGGCACTAAGTAGTCTTTCGACTTTGTCGTTAACAGCTCGAGCCTTCTCGGGTCCGAGCTTGCGTCGTTTTTGCTTGATCGATTTGAAGGTGGAATCAATATTGAGTTCGTGGCTCGTTATCTTTGGATCGATTCCGGGCATGTCCGTAATCGCCCAGGCGAAGGTCGAAACGTTTCTTTTGAGGAGTCGGATTAAGTCCGTCTTGATATCTTTGTCGAGCTCGGCTCCGATTCCTACGCATCTTTTCGGATTGAAGTCGTCGATATTGACTTGGACGATTGTTTCGCGTCGCGGTAGGTCGGGCTCGTTCGGAATTTTGTTCTTTTTGATGACATAAGTTCGGGGTGCTGTCCTTAGTTTGCATTCATTGATAAAACATGTTCGGGACATCACCTGGTCGTCTTTAAAGGTAAAAACTCTGGAAGGTGTTGGGAACTTGACGCATTGGTGATATGTTGATACGACGGCTTTCATCGATAATATCCATGGTGTGCCGAGTATCACATTGTAGATTGCGGGTTTGTTCAATACTAGGAACTTGACCATCCGACATATCCCTCCGGTATACATGGGAAGTTTGACCGTTCCGGCGGTCATGGTTTGCTCGCTTGAGAACCCGGTGAGTGGCTCGATGTTTGGTCCGATTTGATTGTCGGGAAAGTCCATGTTCTTCAGTGTATCCTTGAAAATCACGTTAACCGAGCTTCCAGTGTCGATTAAGATTTGCCCGACCACAACATCGCCGATGAGTGTCTCAACTACAAGCGGATCGTTATGCGGCATATGGAGTCCTTCTGTATCGGCCTCAGAGAAGGTGATCTGTATTCCGCAAGGTGTGGTCTGGTGTGTATGTTTTGCAGCCATGGCTTCCTTACTGTACGTCTTTAGAGCTCGGACGGAATAGTTGCAAGTTTCCAGTGCGCCCATGATCATGTTGACACGCTTCCGAACTTGCGGAGGTTGTTGAGCCTCCACATTTTCCTCCCGATCTCGTTTTGGTTGTTCGTCGTCGACTTTTTCTTTAGGCTGCTCGGTAGCTTTGTTCGGTTTGAAATTACGTCTTCTCCCGCCATCGTTACGGCTAGGTCTATTCGAAGGTTGGAAGGCTCCTTCGATTGGAACTTCCCCTTTTTGTATTTCATCATCAAGAATTCCTGTAAGTGACGGCATTCTTCGGTTGAATGATTTCCAAATCGGTTGTGGAAATTACAGTACGGTGCGGATTCGGTTTCAGACTCCTTTGGTTCGTCCGATCGAACCCAAGTGTTTGACCAGAACTGCTGAGTTTGGACCGTGTTGACGGGTTGCTTTGGAGGAACGTATTGTTTATCCTTAGCAGCGGGTTGCTTGGGTGCATACCGCCTATCTTTCTCAAATCTTTCCTCTTCTTCCATGATGAAGATGTGTGCCCTGTGCAAAATGTCTTCCAGCGTCTTTGGGTTATTGCGTTTGATCTCCCTGTGGAAGTCTGATTCGTACCAGGTTGCTTTATAAAGAGCCTCGATCGCAGCTTCATCGTCGATCGTACAGTGGGATACGACTGCTTTGAAACGTTCCATGAACTTGCATAGAGGCTCGTCCTGCTTCTGTTCGAGAGCCCAGAGTTCGGCGTTCTTTGTTTTCTGCTTGATGAACATGGTGAAGCGCTTGAGGAATTTGGTAGTGAGCTCGTTGTAGCTGTTGAATGAGTTCGGCTCGAGCGTCGAGAACCAGTCGAGCGGTGTTCCGGATAGGTTTTCTACGAACAACTGGCACATGGCTGCATCTTTTTCGTTTTCCGACCCGAAATGAAAGCGGTTCATCGTGATGACAAAGGAGGTTAGGAAATGTTTAGGGTCGGTAAACCCATCGTATGGCGTGATTTTGACTCTCTCCAATCGCCGAACAGGAGTGTTGATGGCTTGGTCCGTGAATGGGGTCCTCTGCGACTCCTGAATCACTCGGTCGATCTCGGTTGCCGAGCTTGTCGCCTGGTGGACCTTCGATCGCATGTCTTGTAATTGGGGCTGGACTTTTGCGAATTCTAGGTTCATGGCGATTTGGTCCGATATGTGGATTTCCGAATCGGCCGCGGATCTCCTAGTTGGTAGGTCGGTTGCACCCGGAAGTTGAGCGTCGGTCAATTCAGGCAAAAGCCTCCGGCGTAGTGCGTTTTCGCTGGCGGGGGTGATCAAGTTCGGATCGGGGGTATCGATCTGGTTACGGTGCTCGAAATGGGATGCAATTAGCGATGCGATCCGCTCTTCATTCTTTTTGTTGATTTCCGCAAACTGCGCTGCCATGGCTTCCATAAAGATGGTTGGATCCGTGAAAACCGGGGTAGCTGGAGGTGGTGGAAGAGTCCTTGGAGGATTGGTCCGAGTATCATCTCCAGTAAGTAAAGTCGGAGGGAATCCTCCTCCAGTTGTCGGTAGCTCGATATTAATTAGATTGGGTTCGTCAGTGCGAGGGTTTCGGTCATCGTTTTCCGAGTTGTTGAGGTTGACTAAGGAATTGTCGACTGGAGGGGCCATTGCCGAACTCAATCAAACGATATCCGGAAGTACTGTTCTATGAGTCCCCACAGTCGGCGCCAATTGTTGATCCGTAAATCACACAAAAGGGGTAAAACAGTACTTTTAATCGGAATCTCGTTTATTGATTAAGAGTCGGCGTTACAACAGAGTTTTAGTAAGATGGCAAAGACAGAAGAACTTGAGATCGGTAAAGGAGCTCTCTCGTATTCTCTGGTCTCTGCGGAAGTTGTCGATGATGATGTTTGAATGAGCCTCCTCCTCTATTTATAATGTCTTGAGGCGGTTTCAAAGGAGAAGATTTCCTTTTCCTTGTTCGATTGGGAGAAGGAAATCTTCCGGTTTTCTCTCCGAGATAAGGATATCTTCCTGATATCTCGGAGATTTGATCGAAGGGGACGTTTCCTTTTTTCGAGATCGGTACGAAAAAGGAAATATTCCGGTCTTCGTCTGCTGTAACGGACTGGGCCCGCGCCGGGCTTAGATCGGTAGCCTAGATGGGCTTTTAGCGAGATTCCGAGCTCGGCCCAATGTTTTCGGGCTGATCCATCCTCGATCCAAACCATCGTAAACCGGTCTTGATTGAACCGGTCTCGGTTCGAACCGAGTTAAACCAGGGGGTGCTAATCCCCCCTCTAACAGTAGGGGATGTTCTCCATGCTTCATCCCATTCCGCTCTTGATAACACCGTATTTTTACCCGTTTTACTATCTATTTAAGAACACTTTAATAAGTGTTTCACTTGGTTTTACATGCTTTTATTATGGTTTTTGAATATTCGTAGTGTCAAGACTCTTTTCAGGTTACTTAGGCGAAAGCATTGCAAATTGGAGAAAACCTAGATTTTTTGCTCTGAGTAAAACCGTCATCGTCCGATCCAGCACATTTTTGGAGATATTCAAGAAGGACCATCTACCTTTCCATTCCAACATTTATAAGGACGATCCAACGGTTTAATCAAAAGAAACATCAAGACCAAGACGTCCCAGCTGGCCAGTCCTAGAAGCATCCCAGCCGCGGCCAAGAAGCAATTCACCGCGACCAGGAAGCCTCCACCCACGGCCAAGTGAAGGTTCACCGCGGCCAGATCTAGTAGACCCGCGGTCAAGCCATTTTCGTCCCGTAACCCAATTTGCAAGGCCCGTTCAATTCCTGTCACTTAAAACCCTAAAGACCGACAAAAGCAGAAGAGAAGACCTATAAATATGCCTCTTAGAAGACATAATTTTGTGTGCTTGCTTTTACACCATTTTTAGTTTAGTTTTGTTCTTGCTTTTACTCTTAAACTCTTGTTCTTTAATTTTTGAGATTGGTTAAAGGGTTCTCACCGGACTTTGTTCTTAAATTCGTGAGGCTCCTTCGTCAATCTCCTGCAATTTATTTAATTATGATTTTCAGTTCATCTATATTCGAGTAGTTTCATTGTTGGGTTTAAATGAATTATCAAAGGGAAATTATATGTTCGATAAGAATTTCACGGGATAAAACCCTAACCGATTTCTAGAGCTCTTTCTTATGGATAGTTGTTAATGCTAAATCTAGCGTCATGAACTAGAGGTGATTCCTAGGTGTTAAGTACCACTAAATGTGTTGGATCAAAAAACATCCGAATCATTATCTATAAGAGCGTGTGCGTCGTAAGATTTCGAAAGTATACTTACTGAGTGCCGTGAAGTAAGAAGAACCAGTGCGAACAACACGATTTTCCGCGTGACCAAAGAGGAAAGATAATGGTCGAGTGTATAGATTGTTGGTGCGTAAGATGTACGAAAGTAGGCTACGCCGTTTATCCTGTTCAGTTCGTGGAGTTGAAATCTAGAAACAATTACTAAGAGCTTAGTGATCGTGATTGAATTAAGCATACCCTAAGATATTCCTGTCGTCCCAACACCGTTTTATCATAGTTTACAAATCGTTTTTCCCATCTTATTTTGAAGCCATCGATTTTATCTTCTCTTTACAAGCAATTTTCTGTTTTTACGCTCTTTACATTTTCGTAACAAAAACCCTTATAAAAACTTATTCTCGTCTTAGAATTCCTTGTTATTCTTTGTCTAAGGTCTCGCATAACAACTCTCTCTCCCTGTGTATCGATACATAAAGTACTACAACGCACGTCTGTGCACTTTCAGAACTTTTGGGTTTATAAATTAAAAACCTGAAGTTTCAGAGAACAATCA
This sequence comes from Eutrema yunnanense, assembly GCA_002933935.1. Classification (NCBI taxonomy): domain Eukaryota; kingdom Viridiplantae; phylum Streptophyta; class Magnoliopsida; order Brassicales; family Brassicaceae; genus Eutrema; species Eutrema yunnanense. The sequence goes on along the minus strand of PKML01063679.1, from coordinate 607,331 downwards.
GAGCACATCAAGTTTTTGGCGCCATTGACGGGGAGTTAATCGCTACCGTTTCTGCCACACCTTAGAGGTTAGTAAATGGACTCTTAGACAAACTTTTTCTTTTTAATTTTTGGTTTTGTTTTTCTTCGTTTTAGGCTTTGAGACATGGACTCGCCTCTGGTGCGAGATGACTACTACGAGCAGGGTTTCTACCACCCATCTTGTGCTCACTATTCTCACGATTCACACATCAACAGTGATTCGTTCTACATGGATCGAAAACCGGCCCCGACCAGCTACTCTAAATGATGCCACGCGCCTCCTTACTACCGAGACGAGCCTTCTACGTCTCAATTTGTCAACTGTCGACAACACTCATACTGTCTACCTCATCACATCTTGAACCAGCATGAAGACAAATCGGAACTTACCGCTCGTTTGGAGCGACTCGGAGCAATGATCAACAAAACTATCGACTTACAAGTTAAGTCCGGAACTGCTTTAAATGAGAAAGTAGACTTTATGTCCGTTGAATTCAACAAGAAGTTTGATGATCTTCTTCCCAAGTCTAAGTCCTTGAAGAGCAGACCCTTAAAGACGATGCAACACTCAACGAGAGGATGGAACTCGTTGAAGACGAACAAGGGAAACAAAAGTTCGATATCCGAAAAGCTAATGATGGGGTACGTACTTTGAATTAAGCTTGATGACTTGGATAACTCTATCAATGACTACAGCAGCTCCACCTATGACTACTCCCTTGAGCTGTGGGAAGGCGTAGGAGAAGTTAAAGACAAGACGGTAGAGATCGATCTTACGCTAGATCGACTCATTTATGCCATTGATGAAGTAGAAGAGAAGTTGGAGAAGCTTTCTAAAAATCATGAGGAGAATGATACAACACTTGATGTTCATGTCCCTAACCTAGAAGAGAAGTCAAATGACATGATGGGACCCGAAAACACAGAAGAAGATGAAGAAGATGACGAACCGAACAAGTCCCCACGGACTCCCCTCACTGCGGTCGCGAGCCTTTCAACCGCGACCAACTGCACTTTCGCCGCGCCTCCTTCTTCCCGACCCACGGCCGAGCCACCTTCGACCGCGCCTCTGTCCTCTCGTCACGCGGTCAACCCGTATTCCGCTGCGCCTCCGTCCCCTCGACCTGTGGCCAGCTCATGCTCGTCTCTCTTTGGATCCTTTGAGTCCCATTCATCATCCTTCCAGCAAGCTACCTTCTCTATAGATACTGAGTCTTCTACAGACCTCTCAAGCGACTTAGAACCAGATGCATATGGTGATCTACCTCGAGGTATCACTTTTGCTAGAGCTTGCATGGACCACATGATTGGTCATTTCTTTTGTGAAAGTAAAGAGTCCATCACAGATATAGAAGATCTTTTCGACAATGCTATGAAAGGAAAACCGGTTTGGACTCTCCATAAGATTGAAGAACAAGGTCAGTTCCTTATCTCTTGTTGCATATGTGGAGTTGAATTTAAAGACGTTCTTTGTAACTCTGGAGCTTGTCTAAGCATCATGTCGAAATAGACCGCCAAAAATCTCTGTATCAAGCACGTTCATGCAACTAAGATGAAGCTCAGCAAGGCCGATGAGAGTTGTACTACACCAAAAGGAATTGCTCGAGACATGCCCGTAAGGATTGGAGATTGCATAGCTCCGGTCGATTTCTATATTTTCCAAACAACAAAAGGCGATGCAACACCGATAATCGTATGATGATCTTTCTTGTCAACCGTTGGAGCCATCATGGATTGGCCAAATCAGTGTGTTTCCTTCGTCAACGTCAACAAAGATGTGTTCTACAATGCTATCCCGCTTAAGCTCAAGAAGGAGGGATATCCCAATTTGAGAGACCCCGATCCCGACTCACTATGTAGCGATGATTCACATGACGAAGAGACCCGAAGGATATCAAAGAAGACTTGTCATAAGACACTGTCTTTCTACGACTAAGCTCATCTAGCTACCAAAGTCGAGCTAAACGACTTTAAACAAAAGCGATCAATGGGAGGCAACCCAATTTTAGGTATGATTTTATTTTTCGTTTTGCTTTGTTTTTCTATTGATCTTTTCTTTTTCTTAGTTTCAGCTATCTAAAAAACCAAAAAACCCAGAAAATCAAAAAACCGAAAAGACAAAAAGAAGGAATCACAGTTCGAAGTTGCTTGGTCCAACATGAACCATGAGGAAGGACTTGACCACAAAAGAGGGTGGACCGCGGGTGCATCACCTCGACCCACGGCGAACCAGCATCCAGCTGCGGTCGAGCACCACCGACCGGCGGCGAAGACCCATTCGGCCGCGTGTGCATGACCCTGAGCCCCGGCCACCCCCTATCAACCCCGATCGACTCCCATCCATTACCAAACATCCCCACATCCATTCCCATCACCATATCACCATCCCTCATTCACCACCATTCCATTCCCAAATCCATTCCCCAACCACTTCCAGGTAAGTTTTCTTTTTCCTTAAACTTTTTCAATTATTACATACCTCTATTATTCGGCCTTACTCGATTTATTTCACATAGAGGACAATGTGATTTAAGTCTGGGGGAGGATTTCATCCCTTACGAACCACCATTTTCTTTCATGAGTCTTTGCATTTTGCATTTTTCAAACTTTCTTTAATTTTTTTCAAGTTTTTCAATAAAGTAGGAATACGTTTTAAGGGAATGATGAAAGAAATCGTTGACGATAACCGACCAATGTGCTTCTACGCTATTTCCTAGTCACATGCTCTTTCGTAATTCGGTTCTAGACTAGGCGGTAGCTAGAGTTTCTATTATTGCGAAATCCCCAGGGGAATTTAGATCGTAGAGATTCTATAGGATGGAATATACTAGCTCTATTATACTTGGACTCTAACCTTGACTTAATTTTCTCATCAAAGGTTTAGGCAGAGATAACGAATTATACATTCATGAAGTTCTTTTACCTTTTACCACTCTTTGTCATACATGAATGGCCAACTCATCTTTAGTTGGTACCCCACCCAAAACTTAACCATTGTTCAAACCTCATGTAACTCTCTGTGTGTCTTATGTGCTTATATGTGCAAAAACGCCGGAGAGGGAGGAACGGCACAGTTTTCAGTCACTAAAGACGAAGATAATATGCGATTGGTGGAGGTGAATTCAACAAACATAAGAGCTTGGTTATGCCTTGGTAAAACTCAAAATCATGGTAACTTTTTGTGCCCCTAAGACTCTATATCATTAAAGGCGTTTTCCCCTTTCAAAATAAAAAATAATCGAAAGGGAAAGGAAATAAAAACCTAAAAAGAGTCTAGGTTGGTCGAAATACTTATGAGGCATCCATGGTTCGTTTGTGAGAAGTTTGTCATTTCCAGCCTGCAGAAAAATATAAGTCTAGGGGAATGACATAAAATTTCTCTTTTTGGAGAAAGGAGGAAGTGCAACATTTTTACGCAAGAAGAAGTGACTGGAAGCTGTGGTTATCAATAGGTCCTTCCTCTCTTGCTGTTTTGCATAATATCTCGCACCCTCCGGTGAAATTACGGTAACCCGAAACACTTTTAACCTCACCTCTAAATGCCTTTAATACCTAGCCTCGATTGTCTTGGTTTAACCTTTTGATGAGAAGTTCACGTTTGCGCTTAATGAATTTAGAGAGATAGTTGACCTGATTTTTGGATTTCGAAAGTTTATATATCGTATGACGGATATCGTGGACTAGTGTTACGGAAATTTATGGTGATAATTTTTTTGGCTATGTTGCGTTTGATGTAGTTTGATGGTTATGGTTTAGAAGGACTGTAACACCCCCGATTCTGACCTAAGATTTTCCATCATCTCCAAGCCGAGACCGAGAGGTGTTGCCAGACATAGTGAAGGGAGAACCGCCGAGACGGTCCAGCTAGGAAGGCATCACATACTACTTTCCCGGCCAAACTATCTCGACTGATTGCATCTCTTTTATACCCTTTGACCGATGGTCTAAGGTTTTTCAACCCGTACCGTCCGTCAAAGGTTGTTTCGGCCCGGACTAGGCCTAGTATCTTAAGAATCCGTGGTTTTAAGCTTACACTTTGAAAACGTTCTTCACAATGGAATCATCACTTCTTAAAACCAGTTTGAAAACCAACAAAGATTCCTTTTCACTAACACTCAAATCTACTCTGGTGGGCCTAATGCTCGCCGCCTCCCTCTAACTACTACTAAGCCTACCTACAAGTTTGTAAAATTTATAATGAGTACTCCTAATGAATACTCAGTGAGCTAAGGACCCCTACCCTGCAAGTTAGTTCCCAACCCAGATAGCCGAAGCCTAAACTAGCTACGAGGGAAGCACCGCACTAGACCAACCTAGCCTAATGTGCATTCCCGTTTACACACACACAACCGGCATGCTAGCTTACCGAACTAGCATACCAACACAGAATGGCACACTCATCCTGAGGGCGCTGAGCGGAAGCTAAACAAACAACAAGCATGCGCTAAAGGCCTTTTAGCGACATCACTTGGACACACAATGATGCTGAGAGCTCTCTCATCCAAAACTATGATGTATCGAAGAACCCCACCTATGTGGCCCCTGCCTAATCACCACAAAGGATCATAGACCTCCACAGGACCTAAGTATTTACTTAACCAATTAATCTTGTGCACCGTCGTGCAGCGCCTTGGCCGAAGGTGCGACCCTCGTTTCCTTACCAAGAACTCTAAGGTGGTTTCGAACTACATCACATAGGCTACCCGCCTATGACACTACATAGGTCCTCCCGCCTATTAACCGCCGAACATGCCACAACATTGGGTACGTCGGTATCACGCAAGTTATGGGCTTTCACGCCACACAACGGCAAACAAATGGCTAAGGTTCTCAATAACCTCAAGCACAACCCGTGTTAATTCTGTTGACTTCCACGCACGCCTAGACTACCCGTCATAAGCATGTGGATTCAACCAACACGTAAAAAGAAAGGCTAATTTATGTGTTACCCCGTCGAGCTTGTCATGTATAGACTACCCGTCTAATTCATACAAGGCGACCAACACTTAGCCATGAACACTCAGATTTACAACCTAACAATATCTAAGTGATCACACCACAACCTCACACAAATATCTTAGACAAGAACACTTGGCGGAGCTAACACACGTGGCCGTTCCCACCTTGTTCTTGCCTTAAGAAACTACACTAAACAAATTACCAAAGCTCACCTTGAGTATAGGTTGAAACGGATAAGTCTTAGGCTCTTGGATAACACCTTCCAAGCCGAGTTCACCCTCGATCTAAACCGTGAAATTTAAGCCAAGACTTCTCTTCCGATCACTTTCTCTCTCTACCTTGCTCTCTAGAAAATTTTCTAAGATCTTAAGGAGGTGTGAACTTACCTTGGGGCTAAGGGGGTATTTATAGGCGTGGGGGAATGGGTGGAGAGTGCTTGCCACTTGTGCCACTTGCCCAAAAACTTGTCAAAGCATTTGGCTCCAAGTTTCTCTTCTTTGACCACGTTTTTCAACTCTTCATGCCACTTGGTAGGCTAAACCGTAGCCTTTCCCTTAGGTTTCAGCTAGATTGTCAATCTTGTCTCTTCTTTGTCCAAGATCTTCACATCAAGTCCTTTCATGTCTACTTTAGGTTAGTAGGCCGAGACTAGGTCTCCATGGCCATCCCATCGTCCTTTCACGTCGAAGACTAGTCCATGATCCAAGCTTTTGAAAAAAAATCGCATTGGTCTCCATTGTGGGGAACATACCGATGTGGTCACTTCCCATGGTGACAAGTGCCTATCGCTAGCCTGATGTTTTGACTGGTCATGTGGCCACCAATCGGCCACTTGGTCTATTCTCCTTCGTTTGTTCGTTTTTGGTAAAATTGGCCGTCGTGCTGGGTTTTCTACGTTCAATTGGCCCGGCAAACTTGATCCTTCCTCCTTCTTGACGGGCGCCCCGGTTCGGATCGTCCATGGCCCACTCGGCCAAAATATGTGAAGTTGGAAAATCTTGATTTTTCTTGATGGATAACATCCTTTCCTTGCCCAAAAATTTTCTGTCTGGACGAAATTTCGTTTGGATAGCCTTTTGCTGGCTTTGGTAAGGATTTTACCTTTCTCTCGGCTAAAAATCCTCCTCTCGGCTAAAACCGCAGATTTCTCTCGGCTGAAAATCTGTTCTCGGCTAATCTGCTTCTCTCGGCTAAGACCATAGATTTCCCTCGGCTGGAAATCTGTTCTCGGATAAAACTGCTCATCTCGGCTAAAACCGCTTCTCTTCGGCAAAGCTAAAATTTTAGCCGGCTAAAACAGAATTGTCCGGATAACTCTTTTTCCGTTCGAGCTATCCAAATTCTGACTCGACCAATAGGTTTCTTTTGCCTTTCTCCTTCGGAAAACGTTTTCCCTCAGTCGCTCCTCGACTTTTGATTTTTCTCCCTCGTCCATCGACCAAAAATTCCTCTCTCGGACGGGTTATCACATCCTCCCCCACTCATTAGAATTCGTCCCGAATTCTCCTAAGGTCGGAGTGATTCCCTTCCTTCTTCTGGAAACGTCGTGGTGTCTTCCTTGGCTCGTAAGAATTCCTCATGAATTCTTGCGCGAGCAACTGCTTCGTCTTCTGGACTCCTCTCAGAAATCTCTACTAGATTTCGCATTGAAGTCTTATGTTCCTTCTTCACACGCCTTAGTTGATACCAACCTTCTAATATACCAACTTCCAAACTACCAACTTCTCTCCGGGTAGAAGACTCTCGTCTTTTCACCATTTTGTTTACCCCAGTTTGACCCTCCTGGTCTGCTCCTTTCTGTTGATGATGTCGTTCCCCTGGCTTTCTAGCATCGTCATCGTCATCATTCTAGTATATGTCCCAGTTGGCCTCCTGCCTGTCATCCGTTCATCTCCACTCCACTTTTCCTTGGGTTATTTTTCTCCGTCTACATGGCCTTAATAACACTCCCGCACTGGCGGTTAGACTTTCTTGGCGACCCTCCTGGTCTTCTTTGGCATGTCAGCACTTCTAACTCCTCGTCCTTTCCCCTCTCCCAGGCTATAAATAGTCTCCTCACTTCTGACCCGATCCCAACCTTCCTTAAGGTCCTTGCAAATCTTTACCTGATTTGCAAGTGGTGGATCTTCATGCCTTTACGAGCAATCAATACATGGCATACTTAGAGTAGTGATGACTCGGCTCACAACTCTACGTAGCCAATCCAAACCATCCTTGGTTCATATTATAAGGCATAATATAACCATCCATGATTTCACAAACATACTTCACATATGATTCATATTTCACATATTCACATATGCTACATATTTCACATACTTCACATATGCCTTAAACTACTCCACAAGTGACTCGGCTCGTCCTCCCGACTACCGATCACACTACTTGCACATGGTCCTAGCCCTCCCGGCTCTCATGTGATTTATTCACTCAAGCAATAAAAATAGGAAATTAAAACCCTAACGTACCTCTCTATATACGGCTGGCGGGTTACCTGCTATCTACACTAGACACACTACCTAAAAATCACGTCGAACCAATCCCTGGATCCTCCTGATCCATATGTTTCGCCTGACTCATCGATCTCTTCTGAATCGCTTGCGCCATTGGATGTCGAGCCCGAAGTAGTATGAGTGTCGGATCGCGCTGGTTCGTCTTCCTGAAGGTCCATTCCAAATCCGCAAGTATGATATAACCCCATTGGCGGTAATAGATGTCTCCCGAACTCTGTGTTGTGACACGCCCAGGTTGTGTGGCTCCTCATGACACAATGCTCGCATGGCCCCATCATTCGTGAGGGAGGCATGCCTCTCCTTTGGACCGGTATCCTCCACAGATAAGGCCCCTCCGGCGTTTCGCCTTGGTTATCTTCTTCCGGCGACGGTATCTCAACACCCGTCTCCACATCTTGTTCGATATTCTCCGGGGATGATGACTCATCATCTGTCTCCCCGTCTTCTTCATCAGCCTCTTCCTCTCTTCTACGTATTAGATTCAAGGTTGGACCTAACACTAGCCCCAAATACGGCCTACCATCGTTGTCCACCTCGTGTGCGATGCTCTGGCGTCTTGCTTGGAATTCCTCCGCGTCTTCTTAATTGAGTGGTGACCCCACCCAATCGAATGTGTTCCTCCAAGCTTCTTGTTACCAAACACTGTCAATTGGATCGTTTGACCTTGATTCGTAGTCTCATTCTGTCTCCGTTCTCGGTTTGCGGTTGGTTGATTCTCCGGATCTCCTCGTTTCTGGTCCAGGCCCTTCGGCTTCGTTCTCGCCTTGGCTTTCGTCGGAATAATGGTATTGTGGTACCGCCGCGTCTTCTTCGGTTGCATCTTCTTTTGCTTCTTCTTGTTCCGCATTTGAAGTAATGGTTCCTTACCAGCGGTCATGCTGCTCTTGAACCATCCTTTCTGCTTCGGCCCGTCTCGCCGCTAGCCCCTCCGTTGCTCTCCGCTCCGTGTCAGGATGCTCATGATCGTCGGTCCGATCCTCCCATGGCTCCTGTGGTGCATAGGTGCATTCTATGTTGTGCACATGTGGCATATGAATCCTTGCGGAAATCTCCAGTCCACTTGTGATGGACATGTCCGATCCAGACGTGATCGTCATGTCTGCTCTGCTGCTCCAACTCGAGGTATCGTATGATATCTCGATGATCTCGGATCCTGCCCATTCCCACACTTCTACGTCGAAATATGCCGTCGGTGCTAGTATACTTCCTCCATAAGGTTGGATTGCCTCCTTCTCGTCCTCTCCTTCTGGCGCTTGTGGAATGGACACCATATCCATGCCCAGGTCAAGCCCATCGAACATCTCGGCATGATCAATGATTGTTTCCCAGAATGCCCCATCGGTTTCCATCTCGAGATCGGCTCCGGACGACGGGTCCGAGTCGATGAGATAGATCTCTTCCAGTGAATCTGAACTCTCGTCACTTGTTGAGTCTGAATCGTCCCATGAGTTGGATCCTCCCGATCCATAAAATATTGGCCAACGGTTAAGTTGCTTCCCCTCAGAACTAGTCGTCCACTCCGCATCTCTCTCATACTTTCCTCGTCTCCTCGACATCCTGCGATTATTCAAACAAGACAAGTTAGTCACAAGGGTTTTTCCTAAATCCTAATGACGACGAGCTACCAGATTCCTAATAGTGTTAGTGAGACTCTATTTTTGACTCGAAAAACATTTGAAAACATTTTTGAAAACTCGTTCTCGTGAGCATGATCATGAACCATGCTCTGATACCAACTTCTGTAACACCCCCGATTCCGACCAAAGATTTTCCATCATCTCCAAGACGAGACCGGGAGGTGTTGCCAGTTATAGCGTAGGGAAAACCCCCGAGACAGTCCAGCTAGGAAGGCATCCCAAACTACTTTCCTGGCCAAACTATCTCGACTGATTGCATCTCTTTTATACCCTTTGACCGATGGCCTAAGGCTTTTCAACCCGTACCGTCCGTCAAAGGTTGTTTCGACCCGGACTAGGCCTAGTATCTTAAGAATCCGAGGTTTTAAGCTTGAAAACATCTTTATTAAACTTTGAAAACGTTCTTCACAATGGATGCATCACTTCTTAAAACCGGTTTGAAAACCAACAAAGATTCATTTTCACTAACACTCAAATCTACTATGGTGGGCCAAATGCTCGCCGCCTCCCTCTAACTACTACTAAGGCTACCTGCAAGTTTGTAAAATTTATAATGAGTACTCCTAATGAATACTCAGTGAGCTAAGGACCCCTACCCTTCAAGTTAGTTCCCAACCCACTAACAACCTACCCCAGATAGTCGAAGCCTAAACTAGCTACGAGGGAAGCACCGCACTAGACCAACCTAGCCTAATGTGCATTCCCGTTTACACACACACAACCGGCATGCTTGCTTACCGAACTAGCATACCAACACAGAATGTCACACTCGTTCTGAGCGGAAGCTGAACAAACAACAAGCATGCGCTAAAGGCCTTTTAGCGACATCACTTGGACACACAATGATGCTGAGAGCTCTCTCATCCTAAACTATGATGTATCGAAGAACCCCACCTCTGTGGCCCATGCCTAATCAGCACAAAGGATCATAGACCTCCACATGACCTAGGTATTTACTTAACCAATTAATCTTGTGCACCGTCGTGCAGCGCCTCGGCCGAAGGTGCGACCCTCGTTTCCTTACTGAGAACTCTAAGGTGGTTTCGAACTACATCACATAGGCTACCCGCCTATGACACTACATAGGTCCTCACGCCTATTAACCGCCGAACATGCCACAACATTGGGCACGTCGGTATCACGCAAGTTATGGGCTTTCACGCCACACAACGGCAAACAAATGGCTAAGGTTCTCAATAACCTCGAGCACAACCCGTGTTAATTCTGTTGATTTCCACGCACGCCTAGACTACCCGTCATAAGCATGTGGATTTAACCAACACGTAAAAAGAAAGGCTAATTTACGTGTTACCCCGTCGAGCTTGTCATGTTTAGACTACCCGTCTAATTCATACAAGGCGACCAACACTTAGCCATGAACACTCATATTTACAACCTAACAATATCTAAGTGATCACAGCACAACCTCACACAAATATCTTAGAAAAGAACACTTGGCGGAGCCAACACACATGGCCGCTCCCACCTTGTTCTTGCCTTAAGAAACTACACTAAACAAATTACCAAAGCTTACCTCAAGTATAGGTTGAAACGGATAAGTCTTAGGCTCTTGGATCACACCTTCCAAGCTGAGTTCACCCTCGATCTAAATCGTGAAGTTTAAGCCAAGACTTCTCTTCCGATCACTTTCTCTCTCTACCTTACTCTCTAGCTTCTCTCTAGAAATTTTTCTAAGATCTTAAGGAGGTGTGAACTTACCTTGGGTCTAAGGGGGTATTTATAGGCGTGGGGGAATGGGTGGAGAGTGCTTGCCACTTGTGCCACTTATTCAAAGACTTGTCAAAGCCTTTGGCTCTAAGTTTCTCTTCTTTGACCACGTTTTTCAACTCTTCATGCCACTTGGTAGGCTAAACCGTAGCTTTTCCATTAGGTTTCGGCTAGAGTGTCAATCTTGTCTCCTCTTTGTCCAACAGTTTCACATCAAGTCCTTTCATGTCTTCTTTAGGTTAGTAGGCCGAGACTAGGTCTCCATGGCCATCCCATCGCTCTTTCACGTCGAAGACTAGTCCATGATCCAAGCTTTTGAAAAAAAATCGCATTGGTCTCCATTGCGGGGAACATACCGATGTGGTCACTTCCCATGGTGACAAGTGCCTATCTCTAGCCCCTAAGCTAGCGATTTGATGTTTTGACTGGTCATGTGGCCACCAATTGGCCACTTGGTTTATTCTCCTCTGTTCGTTCGTTTTTGGTAAAATTGGCCGTCGTGCTGGGTTTTCTACGTTCAATTGGCCCGGCAAACTTGATCCTTTCTCCTTCTTGACGTGCGCCCCGGTTCGGATCGTACATGGCCCACTCGGCTTAAATTTGTGAAGTTGGGAAATCTTGATTTTTCTTGATGGATAACATCCTTTCCTTACCCAAAAAATTTCTGTCTGGACGAAATTTCGTTTGGATCACCTTTTGCTGGCTTTGGTAAGGTTTTTACCTTTCTCTCGGCTAAAAATCCTCCTCTCGGCTAAAACCGCAGATTTCTCTCGGCTGAAAATTTGTTCTCGGCTAAGACCATAGATTTCCCTCGGCTGGAAATCTGTTCTCGGCCAAAACTACTCCTCTCGGCTAAAATCGCTTCTCTTCGGCAAAGTTGAAATTTTAGCCGGCAAAAACAGAAGTGTCCAGATAACTCTTTTTCCGTTCGAGCTATCCAAATTCTGACTCGACCAATAGGTTTCTTTTGCCTTGCTCCTTCGGAAAATGTTTTTCCTCAGTCGCTCCTCGACTTTTGATTTTTCTCCCTCGTCCATTGACAAAAAATTCCTCTCTCGGACGGATTATCACAAGTACGGCCTCCGACATTTCTAGTTACCTATAATTTTTGTTTGATCGTTTCCAAGCTTAAGCTTTGTCTTGTTTGAGGACAAACAAATTTTTAACTCTGGGGGTATGATAACACCGTATTTTTACCCATTTTACTATCTATTTATGAACACTTTAATAAGTGATTCACTTGGTTTTACATTCTTTTATTATGGTTTTCGCATATTCATAGTGTCAAAACTCTTTTCAGGTTACTTAGGCGAAGGCATTGCAAATTGGAGAAAACAAAAATTTTGGCTCACAGTCAAACCGTCAAAAGTTCAATTGCCAAAGAGGTTCTTCTCACCGTCTGATCCAACACAATTTTGAATATATTCAAGAAGGACCAGCTACCTTTCCATTCCAATAGATTTGATGACGATCCAACGGTTCAATCAAAAGATACATCAAGATCAAGACATCCCAGCTGGCCACTCCCAGAAGCATCCCAGCGGCGGCCATGAAGCCTCCTGATGCGCTCGGATTCGTTCTCCGAAACTTCAGGTTTTAAATTTATAAACCCAATGGTTCTGCAAGTGCACAGACGTGAGTTGTAGCACTTTAGGTATCGATCCACATGGAGAGAGAGTTGTTCTGCGAGACCTTAAACAGAGAATAGCAAGGAAGTCTAAGATCGAGAATAAGTTTTTATAAAGGTTTTTGTCACGAAAATGTAAAAAAGCGTAAAAACAGAAAATTGCTTGTAAAGAGCAGATGTAAATCGATGGCTTGAAAGTAAGACGGGAAAAACGATTTGTAAACTATGGTAAAACGGTGTTGGGTCGATAGGAATATTTTAGGGTATGCTCGATTCAATCATGATTCCTAAGCTCTTAGTAAGTTTTTTTAGATTTCAACTCCGCGAACTGAACATAATAAACGGCGTAACCTACTTTCGTACATCCTACGCACTAACAATCTATACGCTCGACCAGTAGCTTTCGTCTCTGCCTGTGCGGAAGATCGTGCTGTTCGCACTGGTTCTTCTTAATTCATGGCACTCCGTAAGTATACTTTCAAAATCTTACGACGCACACGCTCTTATAGATAATGATTCATATGTTTTTATATCCAGCATGTTAGTGGTACTTAACATATATGAATCATCTCTAGTTCATGATGCTAGATTTAGCATTAACAACTATCCATAAGAAAGAGCTCTAAAAATCGGCTAGGGTTTTATCTCGTGAAATTCTTATCGAACATATAATTTCCCTTTGATAATTCCTTTAAACCCAACAATAAAACTATCCGAACATAGATGATGTGAAGATCATGATTAAATAAATTACAGGAGATTGATGAAGGAACCTCACGATTTTAAGAACTAAGTCCAGTGAGAAATCTCTTCACCAATCTTGAAAAGTAAAGAACAAGAGTTTTAGAATAAAAGCAAGAACAAAACTAAACTAAAAATGGTGTAAAAGCAAGCACACAAAATTAGGTCTTCTACGAGGCATATTTATAGGTCTTCTATTCTGCTTCCGTCGGTCTTTAGGGTTTTAAGTGACGGGAATTGAACGGGCCTTGCAAATTGGGCTTACAGGACGAAAATGGCTTGGCCGCGGGTCCACTGGATCTGGCCGCGGTGAACCTTCACTTGGCAGCAGGTGGAGGCTTCATGGTCGCGGTGAATTGCTTCTTGGCCGCGGCTGGGATGCTTCTGGGAGTGGCCAGCTGGGACGTCTTGGTCTTGATGTATCTTTTGATTGAACCGTTGGATCGTCCTTATATATGTTGGAATGGAAAGGTAGATGGTCCTTTTCGAATATCTCCAAAATTGGGCTTGATCGGACGGTGAGAAGAACCTCTTTGGCAATTGAACTTCTGACGGTTTGATTCTGAGCCAAAAATCTGGGTTTTTTCCAATTTGCAATGCTTTCGCCTAAGTAACGTAAAAAGAGTCTTGACACTACGAATATGCGAAAACCATAATAAAAGCATGTAAAGCCAAGTGGAACACTTATTAAAGTGTTCTTAAATAGATAGTAAAACGGGTAAAAATACGGTGTTATCACCTCCACCTGCGGCCAAGTGAAGGTTCGCCGCGACCAGACTCCATGGACCCGCGGCCAAGCCATTTTTGTCATGTAAGCTTAATTTGCAAGGCCCGTTCAATTCCCGTCACTTAAAACCCGAAAGACTAACGAAAGCAGAAGAGGAGACCTATAAATATGCCTCTTAGAAGACGTAATTTTTGTGCTTGTTTTTACACCATTTTTAGTTTAGTGTTGTTCTTGCTTTTACTCTTAAACTCTTGTTTTTAAATTTTTGAGATTGGTGAAAGGGTTCTCACCGGACTTAGTTCTTAAACTCGTGAGGCTCCTTCATCAATCTCCTGCAATTTATTTAATTATGATTTTCAGTTCATCTATATTCGAGTAGTTTCATTGTTGGGTTTACAAGAATTATCCAAGGGAAATTATATGTTCGATAAGAATTTCACGGGATATAATTCCTTAGCCGATTTCTAGAGCTCTTTCTTATGGATAGTTGTTAATGGTAAATCTAGCGTCATGAACTAGAGGTGATTCATAGGTGTTAAGTATCACTAAACGTGTTAGATATAAAAACATCCGAATCGTTATCTATAAGAGCGTGTGTGTCGTAAGATTTCAAAAGTATACTTACGAAGTGCCATGAATTAAGAAGAACCAGTGCGAACAGCACGATTTTCCGCGCGGCCAAAGAGGCAAGATACTGGTCGAGTGTATAGATTGTGGGTGCGTAGGATGTACGAAAGTAGGCTACGCCGTTTATTTTGTTCAGTTCGCGGAGTTGAAATCTAGAAACAGTTACTAAGAGCTTAGGAATCGTGATTGAATCTAGCATACCCTAAGCTATTCATGTCGACCCAACACCGTTTTATCATAGTTTACAAATCGTTGTTCCCATCTTATTTTCAAGCCATCAATTTTCATTTTCTCTTTACCAGCCGTTTTCCGTTTTTACGCTCTTTACATTTTCGTGACAAAAACCCTTATAAAAACTTATTCTCATCTTAGACCTCCTTGCTATTCTCTGTGTAAGGTCTCGCAGAACAACTCTCTCTCCCTGTGGATCGATACCTAAAATACTACAAGGTACATATGTGCACTTGCAGAACCTTTGGGTTTATAATTTTAAAACCTTAAGTTTTGGAGAACAATCCGAGCGCATATGCTCTCACAAAAGGTGGTAGCGAGTAGCTTAAAATACATACAATACCAAAAACATAGTGAGCCGATCGTGGTTGGTATTGTGAAGTTGTGCAACATTATGTGACCAGTCCGTTTAATAGTTTATGCGTGGAAGACCCCTTGTGAGATTCTCCCAAACCTCCAATGATTATTAATAATCAAAGAAGAGGTAATTCTTGGATTTCTCCGAGTTTCCGCATAGAATGTAGTCCAAATTCTGGCCCGAGGACCATTTTTAGTTCGATCTCTCGCAGGTAATTTTTCCTTGATTGCCAACTACACTAAAAATGAGTATTTTGGTGGTTATTTCGAGAATGATGCGTGTAGCGGATGCAAATCAAAGTGGAAGATATGATACTGAAAGATGACAGCTTTGGCACCAACTTAATGCGTGTTGCGGGCCGTGAAGGTTCCTGAAAGCAATCTGAGATTGTAAACAGGACAGCTTGGACACCAAATTAATGCGTGTTTTGGGCTGCGTATTCCCGAGAACAATCGGAACATAACCGGATAGATAGGAAGATACGTGATAGATAACCACAGTTCGTAAAGCCGAAGCACATGAACTGATAAAGAAACATGCTCGAGCTAACACCACACTTGGATAAAGTTACCACCACCAAGTGATAAAGACGCTCTAATCCACCAATAATGGCTCTCCCAAAACCAAATGATAAATGAAATGATCTACATAGATCCAAGGGGTCACAAAGACTCTCCAAATTCTCAAATTCGTTTTCTAATTTTATTCCATAAAAATGAGCCTCTATATATATATAGAGGAAATACATCAAAGACTGTAACAAAAGCTACTCTACATGCACATAACTTAGGGAAATGTGAATTTAATGCAAACAATCATGTAGAGGAAGATAAAGGGTCTAAAAGACATAGTTTGACCCAAAAACGAAAATAGACTAAAATAAATATCTAAGCATGAATTCAGACATTAAAACATCTCCATATCATAGAGTATATGCTATTTGGACGTCCATATCTCGACTTGATGTTGATCAGCCTTATTTCATTAATCTGCCATCCGCTCAATCACCTTTCGTCCATTCTTCACGTCAATCGAAGGATCATGTCTTTGAGCTCATGCTCCCGCATCAAACTCTTCGGGTTGGAGAGGGTTTGTCCTCAAATCCTGCGGCTTATGATTCTTGAAAAACATAAAACTATCAATAGAAGATGATTTTGCAACTTCATTCTTCCCAAACATATTGAATTTTTCATGGCCCTTTCCTTTTGCATCCAAAATCCATAAACTTCTCCATTCTGATTGGCATGAACTGAATTTTATTTGTTTTTCTTATTTGCAGAACATCATAAAGCCAACCCTTAGCTTTGTTTTCTGGTCAGCAAAACGCTCCATCTCCAAAAACAAAAACAAAATGGACTTCTTCTATACTGTTGGGATCGGAAAGTAGTTTTGGATCAGAACCAAGATCCTCCAACTTCCAACAGTTGTCCAACCATATGTGCCTTGAATCCTTCACACACAATGATGTGGTCATCACATCAAAGACCACCCGTGAAAAAGACAAGGTGATCCATGGAGTACATGACGTGAAAGCAAAACCACCGACTCGAACCATGAAGGGAACCAGACTAGCTATAAATCAACTTGGACCATGGGAGAATCACTTTGCTCAAGGAGAAACCAGCTATGGTCGAGAGAATATCTCAGATGGTCGAGAAACCATACCCTCGGACCAGCCTTTGGTCGAGAACACATATGGGCCAATATGCGTTGTTTTCAACCCAACTCAGAAACGATCCAGCTACAAGCTCACCAAGCCTGATATATGGACCCATAAAAGAGCCCAAAAAGCCTAAGACATGACCCATATCAGATCCAACTCAACCAGAACCGAGTACATCTTCAAATGGTCCGATTTGCCCGGTTTGCGATAAAATAAGAAAAGTTCTATCTTTGATGGATTTCAACTGTTCCAAATTAATTTATCAAAACCTCTTGAGCAATAAGATTCATTCAAACCCACAAAACCAGCCAAAAAGATCCAAGTCAAGAAGAGATATGCATTTAAAAGACTTTCCATTACCGGATATGTGCATGTCTGGCCTTACGTGTTCCAACGGCTTGATTTTACGAAGACTCCTTACTATCTGAAGAGGAAGTGGCGCTAAAGACCTTCCTTATCAAGCCATCAGATTCCCTCACGCCAAATCTTGCCTAACTTGGTGGAGCCTCCAAGCTTAACGGGTATTTTTCCAATACTTTTGTAACATCCCAATTTTGGCCCAAAGAGAAAAAGCCCAACAAAAAAAGGCCCAGCAGGAAAACCCTAATCCTAGCCCCTATAAATACCAGTCATTAAAGGAGAAGGAGGCTATTTTTCAAAACGGAAACCCTAGCTCCCTAGATCTCACCGAGCCGTCGACCCCGAGCCACCGCCGCCGCCGTCTTCCGTCGCCGCCGACCGCCGCCGCGACGTTGCTCCTAGCCGCCGCCTTCTTGAGTCCCTTGCTTCGAGTCACCGTTAATTCAGATCTAAGCCGTGCCATCCTTTTTCAAGAACTCTAACATCCAGATCTCTAAGGTGAGGATTAGATCTAGGTTTCTCTCTATGTTTTCTTGTCTTCTTCTGGTATGTTGAGTCTAAGTATACTCCGGTATGCTACGTGCTACGAAGTACGGGCACGTTTATGTGATGCATCATGTCGATCTATACTTGTGAATGAATATGGACTAGGAAATCATTAGAGGAAAAACCAGCATACATGTTTGATAAGCCTGTTGATGGATTAATGATTGTAAAGTAGTTAGATGGTGTGAAAGCACTACGAGGTATTCGTCACAGCGTGAGAGGCGCTCGTGGTACGAACTGTTTGCGGGAACTGACAAGGGTCTTACGCCAAGACCACGGAACCATCGAGAATGGAAATCCGGTGGGGTGTTTACTTGTTGTTGGAACCCATTTGCTTGTTGGGACCGGTGGGGTCTATGCACCTTGGCACCATAACCGCTGCGACCGGGGAGGTGAGGTGTGTGCCTTGGCACTGGAAGCATCGTCGTTAGAGGCTCGGACGCGCCTTAGGAGTCTGTGTGACCCAAAAACCTGGGAGCTATTGGCTCGAGATATTTTTATTGTGTTACCCCCTCTCTTTTGGTAGTTGTGTGGGCGCTTCTAGAGCGTGATGTATGATTACTTGGTTATATTTATTCTTGATGTGTTGGTCGAATACGAGTTGATGTGGGGTTGAGTTTAGGTTTAGTTCTCGCTGAGTAATCCCAATTACTCACCCCTCTCTCTTCTTGTAGGTGATGATGATTATTATGTTGATGCTATTGATGATATTGAGTATGTGGAACTGGACGAGTAATCCCGGTGTGGTGCGAGGTTTTGGGAGTTCGGAAGTTCTCCTTTGGGATTTTATTTGTTTCGATTATTTCATTTAAAGACAATTCTTTCGCTATTTGCTTCGGTTATTTACGGTTTAAGTTGGATTTGTAAGACTATTTGTGATTTAATAAAGGAATAATATTTAGGAATTAAATTGGCCGAGTTCGGGTCATTACAAGTGGTATCAGAGTGGGTTTCGACAGGAGGATAATTCTAGGTTAGTGGGAATGGGAAAAATCGGATTTCAACGTTTTCAAAATGGGGATTTTTCAAAGAGAAAAAGTGGGTTTCGACAGGAGGATAATTATCCTCCGGCTGGTCCACCTCCACATGGTGCTGGTCACTCTGACTCAATAATAAAAACCACCACCTAGATGAGCCTAGAATTATCCTCCTGTCGAAACCCACTCTGACTCAATAATAAAAACCACCACCTAGATGAGCCTCCAGTTATTATTGTTGTCTATCTTGCAGGGAGATCAGTCTTTACGGGACCGGACTGACTCACTTGCTCTCATTTTTGTACAGATGCCACCAAGGAACGCCAGAAACATGTTGACCAGATCCGCAGCTCGTCGTGAAGCTCAGGGAGAACAAGACCACACCGCCGACGGGAGTGTGAATGAGAACCAAGGTGACCAGCACCATGTGGAGGTGGACCAGCCGGAAGGAAACCGAGCTGAGGGACTTGACCCAGTGCCAGCCGCGGCTCATGCTGCTGTGTTGGATGATTTGCGTCGTTACCAAGAAAGGTACGGTGGTTTAAGGAATGAACCGAACCCGCAAGTGAATGCTCGGGAGCATCACCTGCCGCCCCCACCGCCTGAGCGGGTCAATGTGCCAGGACTGACTTACCATGAGGCTATGAGACTCATGAGGGACATGGGAACGGATC
The DNA here is from genome assembly GCA_002933935.1 of Eutrema yunnanense. NCBI lineage: Eukaryota > Viridiplantae > Streptophyta > Magnoliopsida > Brassicales > Brassicaceae > Eutrema > Eutrema yunnanense. Next base: position 587,943 of record PKML01063679.1, on the reverse strand, counting down.
CATTCGGAGGGAAGTCTGATCCGATCTCTGCAGATAATTGGAAGAAGAGGCTTGAACGGAATTTCGAGTCGATAAGGTGCCCGGAGGTGTACCGAAGGGAGCTGGCTGTTCAGTACCTTAAAGACGAGGCGCTGATTTGGTGGGACGGTGTAGTGGAAAGGATCCGTGGACGCTATGAATTGACTTGGGATGACTTTAAGGACGAGTTCTCTCGAGAATATTTTCCACCGGAAGCCATGGACCAAATGGAAAGTGCCTTTGAGGACCTTCGTCAGGATAACCGTACTGTGAGGGAGTACAAGGAGGAGTTCAACCGTTTGAGGAGGTTTACCAGGAAGCATTTCACCGAAGCCGACTTGATCCGTCAATTCATGAAGGGACTGAGGTTAGAGTTGAAGAACCGTTGCTCAATTCGGAAGTACCCTAGTATGGTGGAGCTAGTGGAGACAGCCGCTGGTCAGGAGATTGGACTTGAGGAGGAGCTAAGAAAGGCTAAGAATGCTCAAGCTCGTGCATCCCGGGGGCAGGAAGCACCCAAGAGGACATGGGATGACATGGCTGCGGTGAGGACTACCGACCACCTTCAACTATGCACTCGCTGTGGGAGGAGGCATACAGGGCCGTGTGGTGTGACCAGGTGCCACGGGTGTGGGAGAATTGGCCACCTCCTTAAGGATTGCCGTGCAGATGCAAGGGAGCGCAAATGCCACCGTTGTGGGAAGCATGGACACTACGCGAAGGATTGCCGAGCGGTTGTGCCAATTCAGCAGCAAGGGATATTGCCGCTACCACCGACTAAGAGGCAAGCAGTGGGACCTCGTGTGTTCGCAATGGGAGATCCCGAAGGAGCCGCGCCGATCGCTGGTAAGTATTCCCTTAGTAGTGTATGGTCGTGAAGTTGTGAAATTTGTGTGCGAAATGGAAATTGCATACTTAGTCATAAGTATAAATCGTGTAGGATCGGTCTCGGTAGGAGGCATGAAAGCTTACACTCTGTTCGACACTGGTGCTACGCATAGAGTTTTGTGAGCCCGAGGTTGACTAAGTGTTGGACCTTCACTGGAAAGTTCACCCCGAGGTCAAAAGCGATTGAGACTGCTGGGGCTGAGCAGGTGAGATCTATCGGACTGCATGAAGATGTGCCCATTAAGTTGGAAGGGACAGAGCTGCCGTGGACCTTAGTGGAGATGGAGTTGAACCACTACGACGTTATCCTTGGAATGGATTGGTTAACGCATTACCAGGCTGTTTTGGATTGCCGACGGACGCGTGTTTGTATCCCACGACCGGAAGGACGTCTAATTTTTCAAGGGGTGAAAACTGACACCGGCGTGCCGATAATCTCAATGATACATGCAGCGGAGCTAGTAGAGAAAGGATGTGAGGCGTACTTGGCTACGATATCTATGACCGGGGAAGGAATGACCCAAAGGTTAGAAGACATACCTGTGGCTACTGAATACGCGGACGTGTTTGCACCATTGACAGGACCACCACCGACGCGGGGAGACGATTTCACTATTGAGCTAGAACCAGGGATGGCCCCTGTTTCGAAAGCCCCATACCGCCTGGCGCCCGCAGAAATGGCAGAATTAAAGAAACAATTGGAGGACCTTACGGACAAAGGATTCATCCGACCGAGCAGTTCACCGTGGGGAGCACCGGTGCTGTTTGTGAAAAGAAAGATGGAAGCTTTCGTTTGTGCATCGATTACCGGGGGTTGAATAAGGTGACGATTAAGAACAAGTATCTGTTACCACGAATCGACGAGTTGCTGGACCAACTGCAAGGAGCTTCGTGGTTCTCTAAGATCGATCTAGCGTCAGGATACCATCAGATTCGGATAGCGGAAGAGGACATTAGGAAAACAGCATTCCGAACGCGTTATGGACATTACGAGTTCGTGGTAATGCCGTTTGGTCTGACGAACGCACCTGCCGCTTTTATGAAGTTAATGAATGACCTTTTCCGCGAGCATTTGGATAAATGTGTGATCGTATTCATTGACGACATTCTGGTCTACTCGAGGAGCGAGAGGGAGCATGACTGGCATCTGCGAATGATACTCCAAAAACTAAGGGAGCACCGACTGTTTGCTAAGTTGAGTAAATGTAGCTTTTGGCAGAGGGAGATAGGATTTCTCGGCCATGTCATTTCGGAAGCAGGAGTGGCAGTGGATCCCGAAAAGATAACCGCCGTGACAAAATGGCCTATTCCTAAGAATGTTACCGAGGTCCGTAGCTTTCTAGGTTTAGCCGGCTACTACCGTAGATTTGTGCCAGACTTTGCCAGACTGTCAAGGCCTCTGACAAGGTTAATCGGGAAGGATGTGAAATTCGAGTGGACGGAAGCTCGTACTAAGAGTTTTGAGGAGTTGAAGAAGCGACTAACTCAAACACCGGTGTTGGTTATACCACGGACAGGTATACCATATGACGTATACACCGATGCCTCTGGGATAGGATTGGGATGTGTGTTTATGCAGGAGGAGAAGGTCATAGCATACGCATCTAGGCAACTACGAACCCATGAGACGAACTACCCCACTCATGATTTGGAGTTAGCAGCAGTGGTTTTTGCTCTTAAGATCTGGCGTGCGTACTTGTACGGGGAGAAGGTTAATATCTTTACTGATCATCAAAGTCTAAAGCATATCTTCACCCAAGGTGACTTAAACCTAAGGCAGCGAAAATGGATGGAGTTGCTGGCGGACTACGACTTGAACATTACCTACCATCCTGGCAAGGCTAACCAGGTAGCCGACGCGTTGAGTAGGCGCAGAAATGATATAGCGGAAGTCAAGGGGGTACAAGAGTTGATAGCGACTTTAGCCAGTTTGAGGTTGGGTGTGACCCAGATAGATGAAAATACTGCGGGACTAGAAGCATTGGACAATGCTGATTTACTTTGGAAGATTCGACAAGCTCAAGGGAATGACCCCTCTTTAAAAGAGCTAGTCGACAACCAAGTGGTTGGGTACCACATTGCCGACAATGGGACATACCTGTATAGGAACCGGGTATGTGTGCCTAATGATGAGGCATTACGGAAGGAAGTGCTGAGCCAAGCTCATCAGTCGCGATTTTCGATTCATCCTGGGAACACTAAGATGTACCAAGACATGAAGGGGTACTACCATTGGGGCGGAATGAAGCGAGACATTGCTAATTGGGTGGCGCAGTGCGCGACATGTCAGCAAGTGAAAGCAGAACATATGGCGCCCAGCGGGTTACTCCAGAACTTGCCATTACCATAATGGAAATGGGACATGGTGACTATGGACTTTGTAACGGGATTGCCTATGACCCTAGATAAGAAGAACGCGATTTGGGTAATCGTGGATCGGCTTACTAAATCAGCTCACTTTTTGCCAATTAAGAAGACAGATGGAGCGGAACAGTTGGCACAAAAGTACTTGGACGTAATTGTGAGGCTGCACGGAGTGCCAGTGAGTATTGTATCAGATAGAGATCCGAAGTTTACCGCTAGTTTTTGGCAAACCTTTCAGAAAAAGATGGGAACGAAGGTACACTTGAGTACGGCATACCATCCTCAGACGGACGGTCAATCGGAAAGGACGATTCGGACCCTAGAGGATATGCTGAGAGCATGCGTTCTGGATTGGGCCGGAAACTGGGGAAAGTTCTTACCCTTGGCAGAGTTCGCATACAACAACAGTTACCACGCTAGTATCGGTATGGCTCCATACGAAGCCCTGTATGGAAGACCGTGCCGTACACCCCTTTGTTGGACAGAAGTGGGTGAAAGAAAAAGAATGGAACAAGAAGTGGTAAAGGAAGCGAACGAGCAAGTGGAACTACTTAAGAAAAGGCTAAAGGAAGCCCATGACCGCCAAAAGAGTTATGCAGATAAGCGTCGGACCGACTTAGCATTTGAAGTGGGAGAAGAGGTGTACTTGAAACTGAGAGCATTTAGGGGAAATGTTGAACACCGGAAGCTGAAGAAACTTAAGCCAAGATACATGGGACCGTACCCCATCATCGAGAAAATCGGGGAAGTGGCCTATCGACTAGAGCTACCATCAGAGTTGTCGGAACTCCACGACGTGTTTCACATATCGCTCCTAAGAAAGGTAGTGAGAGAGCCAGAGCTCATTTTGCCTCAGCCGCCAAGTGACTTGGGTACGAACTTATCGGTTGTGAGTACACCAGTAGAAGTACTAGAATGTCTGGAGATGGAAATCCATGGCAAGAGAACAAAGTGCGTTAAGGTCTGTTGGGAAAGAAATGGTATCCGCGAGGAAACGTGGGAGCCGGA
>PKML01063679.1:558445-569430 GCA_002933935.1 Eutrema yunnanense | reverse complement strand
CTCCTCCTCCTCCTCCTCCTCCTCCTCCTCCTCCTCCTCCTCCTCCTCCTCCTCCGTGATGGAGAGACAGAAATATTCTCATTCTCTCCTCCCAAATTATATGCATATCGACTGAGTTTTGCTGGTGAAACAGAGCACCATGTGCACTCGTCATTACCGTTTCCATCTCCCAATGTTGCCAATGTATTATTTACATTTCCAAGTTTTGAAGTCGCAGCTACAAAATCACAAATCTCTGTTTCTTCTCTTGAGTAAACACGGACCTGCTCCTCTACTTCTACACTCGGTTCAACTACACCTTTTTCCGATTTGTTTTGATTAGTCAATATCAAGTTGGATTCCTCTCCTGGTAATTGTCGAGATTATTTCTTCATCTTCTTCTCTCACCAATTAAGTATTTTGACCTGCATTTACCATACATGTTTCATTCAAATGACCCCATTTAGAACATGTCGGGCTTCTCGGAGGTAACCACAAATACTTAAATTCTACCACTGCACTCACTCCCATCTCTGACATGAACCGATAAAACTTTGGTATCTCTTTTGTTAAGTCAGCTTCCACAAATATCTTGGCCTCTTCAAAACTTTTGCAGATTTCAGTGTCAGGATGCAGCCTCTTAAGCTCTCCAACTGCACTTGCAAGAAAACTCAAACCCTTCCAATTGAACATCTACTGTGGAATATTTTTAATGGTGATACACATCAAAATTATTTTGATCTCCGGCTGAGCTTCTTCTATTACCGGCGTCCACTTCGATACGATCATTGGAATATCCACTATATTTCATATTCCCCTCCTTAGAATCTGAGCTCTAACCGAGTTGTCCCTTATTTTGAATTTAATTGTGGTTGAATTTACCACAAACGCGTCGATCTTCAGAGTTTTATTTCCGAGTGTCCAAATCTTATTGACTATCTCATTAACTTTCTCCACATGAGGTGTCGTGGAAAGGAACTCTCCGATTAGAGTTTCTTCCCATAGAGGAGTTGAACCTTCAATAATCTCATCCGGTATCTCCACCATTGGCGAATCGTCAATCATTGCTACGCTGAGATCGTGTTTTGAGGGAGTTGGTTTGTTTTGAACAATGGATGACCGTAGAGGTTTAGCTGGTAAAGGTTAAGAAACCAGTTGCAAAGGCTGTGAAGCCGCCACTTTCTCCGACTCCGTCATGGTGAGGAGCGATGGCCGACTACCGTGAAGCTTGTTTTGTAGCGTAATCAACAAAACCCTAAATCACATTTCATATAATCTCCCACGTCAACAGAGCTCTCAAAATCTTTTTCTTTGTAGGTTCCACTGTCGGGCTGTTTGAGGCAGGGGGCTGTTCGGATCAGTTGAGAGGAAGATTTAGGATGTAAGCGGAATTGGGACGAGGTACGAGACATTTTAAGTTTGCAATTAATCTTGCTAAACCACAATTTTAAGAGGCGGTTAGTGGTTATTGAGGCAGTACGGATCCTTTGTTTTTCTCAACATCGGCTATGTACAGATTTTCGAAGAAACTAAAGCTCTAAACCCTCTCTCTGAGCTTTAGAGAAGGATAAACTTGGTGATTTACCGCGTTGTGCTCGGGAAGCACACAAATATTTTGTTTGAAAATGCCGCCACATTAAGTGATCTGTCTCCACAAAAATATAAGAGGAAGTGTTGCCTTTCGAGCAATGGCAAGTTCTAGCAGATTTGGAAGAAGGTTTCCTTCGACAAACACTACAAGAAAACTGCATATTTCCAACGAAAATTTACGTCGAATTTTAATCGATGTAACTGACCAACGATATTACGACGGCATTACGACGAATTATGTGTTCGATGTAAATTCATCATAAATGTATATCGTCGTATAATCGTCGTAATTTGCCGACGACATTACGACAATGCTACGGTGATACCAAGAATCTTCGTAAATCTGATGTAAAGTTACATCGATATTACGATGAATATGACTTTCGTATATTACGTTGTAAAGTCGATGTAATTTTACATCGGATTTATAACGACCAGTATTCGATGTATATTAACGACGATTTCACATCGATTGTTTCCAGTTTGGTAGAACACGCTTTTAATAGGTTCGCCTAATTATTTACATCGAATCTAGTCGTTGTAAATCCGTCGTATATTCGATGTAAATTCATTGTAAATATCTGTTGCAAATCCGTTGGTAATTCAGAAAAAAATCTATAAATACATCCTAATAACTTCAATCGAAAATCTACCAAAAAAAAACAAACACATTAAACAAAAAAAAACACACTCTATAATTTTTTTTATAAAATGTCTATATACGATCTACAAAGATGGATGTATACGCAAAATGATTCAGAGGGAGCGTTGACGAAAGAATTCAAAGAGGGGCTTGAAATATTCATGTATCAGGCCGGAAATATGCAAACCACCCTGTAAAGCGGTAAGATGTTATGTCGTTGTCGTAAATGCAAGAATACGAGATATATTCTTATTGAGACGATGTTGAAACATTTACTAAATATAGGGTTTATGCCGCAATATTATGTTTGGTATCAACATGGAGATGGTTTTGAAAGGACGACTCAAGCATGTGCTAGTAGTAGTAATTATCAAGGTCATGTAGATTTGGATGAATCAAATTATCAGGGTAGTTATCATCATGGTCAACATCAATTTGATCAGGGTCAAGATCATGATATGATGCATGCCATGGTTAATGATGCATTTCATGAAACAAATGCTGATAATAGTGTTGAGGAACCCAACGTAGATGCGAAACGATTTTATGATATGATAGACACTGCAAATCAGCCACTCTACGATGGATGTAGAGAAGGTCATTTTATATTGTCGTTAGCAGCTAGGATGATGACAATTAAAATTGATCATAACTTAGCTGAGGTTTACATGCATGATTGGGCTGATCTTATTAAAGAGTATTTGCCAGATGATAATTTGGCTGCCGAAACATATTATGAGATACATAAGTTGGTGTTTAGTCTTGGGTTGCCTTCTGAGATGATATATGTATGTGTTGACAATTGTATGCTTTTTTGGTAAGATGATGATAAGCTTCAGGAATGTCGATTTTTCCAAAAACCGAGATTTAGGCCGCAAACTTCTGGGCGTAGTAAGTTACCGTACCAACGGATGTGGTATCTTCCTATAACTGATAGGTTGAAATGATTGTATTAATCTGAAAGGAGAGCTGCATCGATGAGGTGGCATGCAGAATATTCACAGACATAAGGAGAAGTAACTCACCCGTCAGATGCAATAGTTTGGAAACATTTTAACACGGTACACCCAGAATTTGCTAAATATAAGCGAAATGTGTATCTTGGTCTTTGCACTGATGGATTTAGTCCATTCGGTATGTATGGTATGCAATATTCTTTGTGGCCAGTTATCGTAACGCCTTATAACCTTCCCCTCAGATATGTGCATGCAAAGATAATTTATATTCCTGAATATTTTAGTCCCTAGTCCTTATCATCCAAAGCGGTCCCTTGATGTGTTTTTGCAGCCTCTCATACATGAGTTGAAACAGTTGTGGTATACAGGAGTTCGTACATATGACTGTTCGAGGAATTTTGTTTTACAGTGCGTGCGGTGCATATGTGGACAATAAGCGCCTTCCCTGCATACGGAATGCTATCAGGTTGGACGATGCATGGGAGGTTATCTTTTCCTTATTGCCTCGATCAGACAGATGCGTTTCAGCTGAAACATGGTCGAAAAACATGCTGGTTTGATTGTCACCATCGGTTTCTACCAATCAACCATCCATATCGGAGAAACAAGCGGCTGTTTAGGAAGAACAAAATCGTGCATGTCCCCCCCCCCNTATCTATATGGAGAAGATCTAGAAGCGCAAATATATCATTTTGGGAGACTAGAAACGGTGAATCGTGGGGGGAAATTGGCACACTCCCGCTAATAATATGCATGATGGATACGTGGTCAATCAAAATTGGCACAAGAAAATTATTTTTTGGGAACTTCCATACTGGAAAGATCATCTGTTGAGACACAATCTTGATGTCATGCACATTGAGAAAAACGTTTTTGATAACATCATGCGTACAATTTTAAACGTGAAAAGAAGAACCAAAGACAGCGGAAAATCAAGGTTGGACTTGCCTGATATTTGCAACAGAAATGAGTTGCACATAATGAGTAATGGGAAATCACCACTTCATATATTTCGGTTGGGTGCAGAAGAAAAGGCATCGTTGTTTAATTGGGTTTCATCTGACGTGAAGTTTCCTGATGGGTACGTATCCAATCTTGCTAAATCTGTTGAGAAAGGACAAAAGTTTTCAGGGATGAAAAGTCATGACTGCCACGTGTTTATGCAATGAATACTTCATTTCGCATTTGCTGAACTCATTCCAGGAAATGATCATGAAGCAATTGGAGGTAAGATACTTAATCACATATAAAATTGTTGAGATTAATTATATATGTTTAATTATTACAATATATAATTATCCGTTTCTGCAGGCATCTGAACGTTTTTTCGGGATCTTAGTACACGGACGTTGTCAGAAGTTGTAATTGCTCAGCTGGATGCTAATATTCCAATATTGTTGTGCAATATGGAGAAGATATTCCCCCCGGCGTTTTTTGATGTTATGGAACATCTTCCCATTCATCTCCCTCACGAAGCAGAACTGGGCGAGCCTGTTCGGTTTAGGTGGATGTACCCATTCGAGCGTTTCATGAACCATTTAAAGGGAAAGACAAAAAATCTAGCAAGGGTTGAAGGCTCAATTGTTGCAGAAAGTTTGATAGAAGAAACTTCACACTTCATTTCATACTATTTCGCTACAAAAGTCCGCACACGCAAACGGGCTCCTCGGCGATATGATGATGGTGGTGTGGGATGAACTTATGCAGTAGAGGGTGTCCCATATATCTTCTCACCAATCGGTCGTCTTAGTGGAAAATTGATGGAAGTTTGGGGGTCTAACGAGAGTGACATGCACAACGCACATACGTACATCCTCCTAAATTGCGAGGAAGTGAGTCCTTACGAGAGGTAACATAAATATTTAATTATCCATTATATATAGTTCATTATATATTAATTAATATAAATAAAGGTGTTAGTTTCCATGTATATATATGTATTTTGCAACTTATTTGTTACTCATGTACGAGAATGCATTGAAGGCGTTTCTGATGATGAAATAAACGATCGTACAGATCGTCACTTTGCTCAGTGGTTGAATACGCAAGTAAGTTAATATTTATAAATATTTTATTTAATTAGATCGATACTCAATCTAACATGCACACTTATCGATATTCCTTTCATAGGTGGATCATGGCGACCTCGCATATCCAATATGGTTTCATGAGTTACTCCAAGGCCCCATCGGGAATATAACGATTGCACCCATGTATTTCACCCGTGGTTATGTGTTTCATACTGATACGCTCAAATTAATACCCTAACAGATACTAAAGCGGTAATCGTAGTATAGCTAGGGGTCGAACACAAGAACTCAGTTATCACACAATAGATTGTATAGATCCAAAATACGCTAAATCAAAAGATGTAATTGAAAACAAGTATGCAAGTAAAAATGTTGTAAATTCAGTTGGAGGCAGATAGGTTCAGGGTATTTCTCAGGAAATCAATGAATGCAACTAAATTAACTAACAGGATTCAGATTAAGCACGGTTCTAGAACTCAAATCACTAAAATATAGCTAACCAACTCTCGTTGCGAAAACTATCTAAATCTAAATCCTAGGAATTCCAAATCTCTTTGCGAATCCTAAAGTCTAAATCAGCTTTAAAGTTCAGGTTTGATATGTTCACAAATCAATTAGACCAAATCTCTTTGCGAATAATCAATTTGCTCACCTAGGTTCTATCAGGTAATCATAAAACCCTACAAGAAAACCCTAAACCTAAAGTGGATCTACTCAGACATGAAGAATGATGCAATCAACATAACTGAATAAATCATCAATAAAATAATCAGAAAGGTTTTGAGATCTGATCTCGGAGATTCAGACTTGTCTCTCAAACCAAAGTAAAATAAAAGTATAGAAAATAAAGCTTAGCCTAAACAGATGGCTGTAAAACCTAATTATATAGCTAAAACACGTTCTGGGCTATCTTGTAATTATTAAAGACTTATGGGCACTTTTGCAATTCTTCAACTCTTCATTAAGTCGTGTGTCTTGTCATGCTGCGATGGGTATCGATCGATACCAGGGGGTATCGATCGATGCTTGTCGCGAAATCAGGTACTCAGCAACACGACTTCATCTTTTGCTCCAAACTGTTCCAGAAAGCTCCAATAATTCCAATAATGCTCCAAACGTGCTATAACCTGTAAAAGACTCTAAAATACTACAAAACACTAGAAAGACTCTATAAAAAGGACTTATATCATGGCCTAAACAGGGTAAAAACCATGATATATCAACTCCCCCAGACTTAGCCTTTTGCTTGTCCTCAAGCAAATAGAAGACTAAACAGAGAAAAAGGTTTGAAAACGCGGAGACTCACCTGTTCATGAACCATCGAAATGACCCTCTTTCCAAGTACCCAAATGTCACCAAATCAGCTTTTGATCTAACCACCATGTACTTCTCCGTAGACATTCGCAGCTTTTCCAGACTCCACACATTATCCCACAGCATTGTTCAAATAAAACCCTCATCGCCAGTTTCATCGCTGCAGCCAATGTTTAAGAACTTTCTAGATTCTTTACCAGACAATATCATGACAAGGAACCACCCTTTTTCACACTTTTTGTATCAATTTCTCTCTCCCAGACTTATTTCTTATTATGTTCTCTTTTTTATTTTATTTTCAGATTTGCATATACACATTAAGGTATGAGACGGGAGTATTGATGGTGTTTGCCACCAAATCCCCGGTTCTTCCCTCTCTATGTATCAAAGGATGTAGGCGAATAATAACATCAAAGGAAAATCCTTGCCTCGCTTCCAATCCTTTGTGTGATCATTCCCTCTTAAGTAGAATAATGGGATCGCTGGAAATTTTCCTAACCCTCTACTCAGAAGAAAATCATTTCAATCTTTTATGCTCTTTTTAATCAACTTATAACAGGGGAGAGAGATACTATTACTCTAAACACATGGGTTCCTTTATCAGATATGAATGATGAATCAAGCTCTAGAAACACTAACCACATTGATGAAGTGCTCAAATTTGGCTCAGGTTTCAGAAGAACTCTGCTGGAGACATGGGTTTTTTCTAGTCAACTGGTCAGTCCTTGGATTTTTCATTAGTCGATCTAGAGCTGATCCTGCAACACTGTTCACTCAAAAACCAAATCAAAGCAACAATTCAAACACAAGATCATTATCTCCAACAAGTTTTGACTCAATATAACGACAATTTTTTTTTAATTTTATGACTCTAAGAAAAACAAACACAATGTCAGCAGACACCTCCCCCAGACTTGAACAACACTGTCCCCAGTGTTATCTAGCCTAGAGTCAGTGAAAGAAAACAAAAGAACTGAATAAAATTGGGAAAAACAAGAAGTTACCTTGCTGGAACATTGAGTATCGATCGACTTACATCTTGGTATCGACCGATACCAGGCTTAAATCGACATGAACCTTTCTCAATCGCGTAGGGTATCGATCGATACTGAAGGGTATCGATCGACACTCAGGCGATTTCGAGTTTGCTCCTTGTTTATCCTTACACAAACACATAACGAACGAAAATAAAAAGAAATGCAGACTCACCAGTGGGTTGCCTCCCACCAAGCGCTCGTTTAACGTCAATAGCTTGACTGTAACGCCCTTCAGGCTGGATAAGAGTGAGGGCTAGCACCAAAACAGGCTCCACAACTTGACATTGCTATCTTCAGAGTTTTGCTCAACATGCCTTCCACAAACTCTTTTCCCTTCTCTTTCAGCTCCGAAGTAAGAAGAATTCTAGCCTTAGAGAATGGTTTCAAAGCTCCTTTGCACTTGACCTTATACTCAATCGAATTCCCATCACTCTTCTGAGGGATTAAAGTGACATGGGGATTCTCGACTTTCCTGCTCTTGGCCTTCTTCTTTGTTGCCTTAGCCTTCTTGACAACTTCCTTGGGGATGTTGGGCGGTTCAGCTGAAACGTCTGTGACAGTAGGCTCATCAGGAGGCTCTTCCAAAAGATCAACTGCCAGCGACATTTCTGTAATAACATCGATGCTAGAGACACGTGTGGGAGCACTCCTAGGGGGAATGACATCATAATAGACCCCTCCGTCAATGTAAGAGAAAGAGATTCTCTTATTAGGCGTGTCTATGATTGCGCCAGCAATAGCCATAAATGGTCATCCCAGGAGTATAGGCATATGAGATATCGCACTCATCTCTATAACCTGAAAATCAGTAGGCACCAGACAGTCTCCTACTTTGACCAGCAAACCATGGATAATACCGTGTGGAAGCGAGGTGGAGTCGTTCGCGAGTGTGATAGATACCTTTGGTGATCGAATATCAGCCCCCAACCGCTCTGCAATTGCCCTTGAGATGACATTGACACTAGCCCATGAGTCAACGAGAGACTCTTTGAAATCAACTCCAGAGATAGAGCATGGAACAGCGAATTTCCCTGGATCTTCTCTTTGGGTCAGCTGTCTCAGTGGAGGTGTACCTCTAGCCTGAATGAAGAGTGCCTTAATCTCTTCCTCAGTTTCTCTGCAAACTTTGAAATGACTTAGCAGAGGACGGCACTCTAGAGCTTCTTCAAAGGTTGATTCAGGGGAAATCCTTTTTACCATCTTCTCAAAGCCACGCAGCTGCTTTGGAGAGATGGGATCTCTGAGGTGTTTAGGAAGAGGATTCAGCTTCTTGGGCTTGCGAACTCTTTCTTTGATCAACTCAGGTGTTTCCACAGTTTCTGGCTCGTCCAACGAGGGGTATCGATCGACACTAGGTATGGTATCGATCGATACTCTTGTTGTTGAATCACCCTTAACAGATTTATCATCATCAAGATGCTCCACAATCAGATTATCCATGGTTTTGCATCTTACGTCCTCTACCTCCTGCTTAGCCTTCACAAGTGTCTGGGATAAGGTATCCTCGGTATATAGACTCGTTCTTGAACTTCTTTAGGTATCACAGTCGAAGTCTCAAGTGTTTCCTCAAAAATCGCTTCAGTATCGACCGATACCAATGGGGTATCGATCGATACACGAGTTCTTGTATCCATTCGAGCAAGTGTTTGGGCTGGTATCGATCGATACAAGGGTGTATCGATCGATACTCTGGTGATTTCAGGATCCTCATCGAAATTTTCTGCAGTTGAAGTGATTGCATTGACGTGAGCATTGTGTGAATGAACCGTCTTTCCCTTGGCATTTGCTGCAGTCTGAGCTACTTGCGTTTCCAGCATCCTGTGACTGGTATCGAGAGCCTCGATCCTTCCCTTCAATTCGGTGTATACAACATCCAGTTTCCCATTGAAGGTTACTGTCATCTTCTCCTGCCCTTGAACCAGCTGTTCAAGCATAGCCTCAATCTTACTGTCAGGAGCTTTGGGTGGTGGGGATTGGTACCCTCCTTGCTGAGGATTGTTGGTGAAGTTTCGATTGGTGTTGTACCCAAATCGCTGACCCTGAAAACCAGAACCACCAATGTAGTTAACATCTTCCACTTCATTCTCAGCAGCAAAGTGGACGGCCTTTGTTGTCTTTCCCGGCAGAAGACTGTGCATAGAATCCAGCTGAGCTTTAACTTCAGCGATCTGCGACCCATCCATGTTACCAGCCAGCTTCTTGCGCTCGAAGTCTGCGCTCTTGGTGCTACTGCTAGATGCAAAGTTTTCAATCAACACAAAAGCATCCTCAGGGTACCTGGTGTTGAAATTACCATTGCTCGAAGCGTCCAGAGCCATCTGATACCTCCAATCTATTCCTCTAAAGAAGATACCCAGCAGCTGCACATCAGAGTATCCGTGATGTGGACAATCCCTCTGATACGATCTGAATCTCGTCCAAGCAGCCTTGAACGCCTCAGTAGGTCCTTGAGAAAATTGGGAGATTTTATTCCTCAGATCGTGCATCATCGTAGAAGTTGATCAGGAAGGCTCTCTTAGTGTCCTCCCAAGTAGTTAGCGAACCAGGAGTTAGCTGCCTCAGCCAGTAGGTCGCATCTCCACCTAGAGAGTAGGGGAAAAGCTTGCAGAAGAGATAGTCGTAGGACACTCCATTGCTCTTGATGCTAGTGACCAAGTCCTCGAACTTCTCCACATGGTCCATCGGATGTTCATGAGGAAGACCATGAAAGAGATGCTGTCCCACAAGAGCAAAGTTGATGCGTCCCTGCTTGATCAACTCCGGAGGAAGGCTGATAAAGAGATTGCTGCAACAAGGAGATCACGAGGGAAGTGATGCGCGGTGATGATGGTATTGGATGAACTTGATTTACGATAGTGAATGGAGTGATAGAAGTGGTTTTCGTGGATTGATTGCTGATGATTAGATGAGAGAACAGATAGTAGAGTTTTCTGATTCACAAGTGATGGAAAACTCGAATTCAAAGAGAATGATCTAAGAATCGATGTTGAGAGAAGACAATCTCTGGTTGTGCAATTGCATCTAAAATCTTCGCTAAAGAACAAAGGAGGCGTGATTTGGGTTTTATAAATCAACCCAAATCGACAAAGCCCTAAACCACAGAGCGTTCGAATTAAAACTACAAGAAGTTAAAAATAAAACAGCAAAGCGTTTAAAGTTTAAATAAAACAGCGAGGCGTCCCAGCCAAAGGCTCCTAATTGGTGCACCTCTAAAACCACTAAGTACATAGTCACGTCGACTTGTACATTATTACTCTCTGATCGAGAAGCCTAAGTACTCGCCGTAGTGACTCATCTGCCTCGTTAAAAACCCTGTTGAGAAAACCCAGTGGGACAAAACTCAACATGGGAAAAGAGTGCAGAATCATCACCTAAGTTACTTAGTCTTCAAGATCGAGTGTAGTCTTCAAGCTGGAGATATAGAAGACTTGATTTG
>PKML01063679.1:527375-553867 GCA_002933935.1 Eutrema yunnanense | reverse complement strand
GGCCTGTTGTACTCACCAATCGTCCTTCCACGATTAACCACATCATTCCTCGCGTTCCCAGCGACATTCGCAGCGACAACAGGAGCAGGTGGCATGACGATCCCCTCTCCATCCAGACGTTGTCCTTGCTCATTGCACAACCGACCCTCTTGGTCTCTGTAAGCACCAGCTGCATCACGAACCAACTGATTGTTGTTCATCTTAGCTGATTTCTTTGCTTTCTTGTTTGTGCGTTCCACAAGTGCTAGTTGTTCCAGTGATAGATCAACTAGCTCAGCGTTCTTGTTGCTTCTGGTTTCTCGATTAGGCATGCACCTGAAAACAAAAATCAAGAACGTAAGTAACTGAAATATACGTCGGGTATCGACCGATACTCAAGGGTATCGATCGATACTCGGGCGATTTAGACGAATTTTTTAGCTAAAATCTAATGGCGAATTGAGTCCGCGGCAACGGCGCCAAATTTGATACGCTCAAATTAATACCCTAACATATACTAAAGTGGTAATCGTAGTATAGCTAGGGGTCGAACACAAGAACTCAGTTATCACACAATAGATTGTATAGATCCAAAATACGCTAAATCAAAAGATGTAATTGAAAACAAGTATGCAAGTAAAAGTGTTGTAAATTCAGTTGGAGGCAGATAGGTTTAGGGTATTTCTCAGGAAATCAATGAATGCAACTAAATTAACTAACAAGATTCAGATTAAGCATGGTTCTAGAACTCAAATCACTAAAATATAGCTAACCAACTCTCGTTGCGAAAACTATCTAAATCTAAATCCTAGGAATTCTAAATCTCTTTGCGAATCCTAAGGTCTAAATCAGCTTTAAAGTTCAGGTTTGATATGTTCACAAATCAATTAGACCAAATCTCTTTGCGAATAATCAATTTTCTCACCTAGGTTATATCAGGTAATTAATCGCACTCTCGTGCCTAATCAATTATCCTAAGATGTAAGTTCCAGATTTGTCAACCTAGAATTAGCTTTGAACACAACATAAGGCGAAGAACTAATTCAGATGGTGAATCCTAAACAGATAATTAACCTAGCATTCAAAGAAAACCCTACGAGAAAACCCTAAACCTAAAGTGGATCTACTCAGACATGAAGAATGATGCAATCAACATAACTGAATAAATCATCAATAAAATAATCAGAAAGGTTTTGAGATCTGATCTCGGACGAAGGGAGATTCAGACTTGTCTCTCAAACCAAAGTAAAATAAAAGTATAGAAAATAAAGCTTATCCTAAACAGATGGCTGTAAAACCTAATTATATAGCTAAAACACGTTCTGGGCCATCTTGTAATTATTAAAGACTTTTGGGCACTTTTGCAATTCTTCAACTCTTCATTAAGTCGCGTGTCTTGTCATGCTGGGATGGGTATCGATCGATACCAGGGGGTATCGATCGATGCTTGTCGTGAAATCAGGTACTCAGCAACACGACTTCAGCTTTTGCTCCAAACTGTTCCAGAAAGCTCCAATAATTCCAATAATGATCCAAACGTGCTATAACCTGTAAAAGACTCTAAAATACTACAAAACACTAGAAAGACTCTATAAAAAGGACTTATATCATGGCCTAAACAGGGTAAAAACCATGATATATCACATACATACAGGTACGGTGTTCGTCGGACAACTACCAACTACGGAGTATGTGTTAGGGGTGAAATAGATTATTATGGGGTGTAGCAGGATATAATAGAAGTTGAGTACCCCGGCTTGGTTAGGATGAAATGCGTTCTCTTTAAATGTGATTGGTTCGATCTAACAGTCGGTCGAGGGGTGCAAATTAACAAATTTGGTGTGGTTGACGTCAACAAATCACGACAATATTACAAGTTTGAGCCATTTATCCTAGCAGAACAAGTAAAATTTGTTCCATATCCGCGAGTTCGAACCACTGGGATCTCACGGTTATCGGTTATTAAAATAGGTCAAAGCATTTAGAGCCCGCAGCGTGTCCACAAGGAGATCCGACAACACTGGAGCAGATTCGTCATGGCAGCTGTGTCCTTGAGAAGAAGGATGACTCTGACCATGAGAGTCACGAAGTGGTGACGCAGGAGCATCCTCAAGTGGAGCCGAAGCAGTCGCAGGGATTTCTTGTCCATGGTGTTGAGGCATGGAGTTCTCGAAAAGTTTTTGTGGCGGTGGAAAGCTCCGGACATTTGGTGCTAACGTTGACAGTTTATCGTGGACGGGGAGTTGAGGTGGTGCCGGCGTAAAATTGTACTGCGGCGGTAGATGGTTCGGTGTTCGCGACGAAGACGTGGAGCGATTTGACCCTCCGTCTCTCGGAGAAACGTTGGGAACGTTTTTTCTTTTCCGTCCGTTACCGCACTTCTCTGTAGGCATCGTGTGCTCTTCTCTGATATATGAAGAATAGGAATCGAAGAAGAGGAGTCGAAGAAGTGGAATCGAAGCAGAATCGAAGAAGTTTATAGCAAAAGGGGAATCGAAGGAGAGGAATCGAAGACGAAGGGGAAGAACAAAACGCATGACTTAGGGTTTCGTAGTTAGGTTCACAGGCTTTATGGGAAATTAGGTTCTGTTTTTGCGAAATTGGTTTGAGCCTCAACCCAAATTTTTTTTTTTTTTTGGTGTTTAGTAGTCGTAACTTAGTAGCTAAACCTGAGATATTTGTTGTCTCACGCATCCAAACTTTTTACCTACACAAAAAAAAAAATTATAAGAGACATGAAATGAGATCGGCTTTCAATCGTGGTTTCATAGATCAATCTATAGAGGTAAAATCTAGCCCGCAATCGTGGTTTCATAGATCAATCTGGACAAATATTTTCTATGATTTTGTTTTATTTCTGAAATTCTATTGTTCTTTTGTTGTTGTCGGAGAAGAGGCACAGATTCACGGCTACGAAAACCAGAACAAACAGATGCTTAGACTGTTCATTCCGGTGGATCTAGAGCTCAATAGAAGATCTTAAGGTAAAATTCCGACCGCAATCATTCGTGTTTTCATGTCATCTTTGCTCAACACTTCATTAAGATCTAGATAAGATATATTGAAAAATGAATTACTTGAAAACATAATTATATTTTTTTTGCTTGAAAACATAATTACTTGAAAACAAAATATCTTGATCTTAATGAGACTAAAATAACAACAATATCCGAAATGAGTTTTGAGTTCACGACCAATAACAACCACAACCAAAATATCTGAATATCCGAATATCCAAGACAATGAACACGATATCTTGATCTTAATGAAACTAAAATAACAACAATATCCGAAATGAGTTTTGAGTTCACGACCAACAACAACCACAACCAAAATATCCGAATATCCGTATATCCGAGACAATGAACAAGATGAAGCAAGATTTAAACTTTGAAAACAAAGACAATCATGTCTGAGAATGGCTTAAATCCAATCTTGTTTTCATTGTTGTAACTTGCTAGTAGAGGATATGGGTACCTGTAAACATTTACAGGTTTACAAAATTAGTAAACAACATCAAATTTGAAACTATAATCTTTAAACTCTATATTGGAAAGGCCTATAATCTCAGTACAATTTTCTGTCCTATAATCTGAAACTATAATCAACATCAAACTCAGTACAATTTTATATCCTATAATCTGAAACTATAATCTTCAACATCAAATCTGAAACTATAATCTTCAAACTATAATCTCAGTACATTTTTATGTCCTATAATCTGAAACTATAATCAACATCAAACTCAGTACAGTTTTCTGTCCTATAATCTGAAACTATAATCTTCAACATCAAATCTTAAACTATAATCTTCAAACTGTAATTTGAAAAAACAGAATACTTAGAAAACGTTTTACAACTGTGTTATACATTTATCTTACCCGTTCATAAATGTGTAGAGTTCTGGGAAACTATAATCTTCAAACTCTATATTGGAAAAGCCTTCTTCTGTTGTTAGCCATGTATTACCTATAGTTGAAAGAGTTTTTGGTTGTTAGTAAGGTGTGAGATATAACAGAAACTAGACAATGATTAAAAAGATAAACTCACCTGCGAATTTTTGGACACAGAAACATCTTAAAATACAAAAAATGTGCCATTCATAAGCACCAGTAACGTTCAAAGTTCTTCACCCAAGAATACGATCTCAATGTCTCTCTGGAAACGTTTGCTTCTATTCTTGTTCCCTAAAGACAAAATAGAATGTTTTTAGAAGCAATATAACAGAATAGAAGATGATATATATTACCTCTTCATCGCAAAGTAGTTGATTCATCTTTGGTCCAGACAAATCCCATTCTCTTGTCCAAACACGCAATTCCAAACTGTTTTAGATGTGTTGATTTCTGATAGTAAGTGCGAAGCTTCGTTTGCCATGACCATTTATCTTGAGTTCTCAGAATTTTTTTCTTTTTTTGCAGGACAATATGTGAGCAGTTGTAACTTTTGGTTACGATATATATATAACATTAGTAGGGTTGCCAAAGAGTTGAGAAGCCGAAGAGTTTTGAAGCCTAAAAAGGAGGAAACAGTTGATACGGTAAGATTTTCAACTGTCATGTACACATGCAATTTTTCAAAATAGGCAATGATTCACTGCATGAAATCTTTGAGATTCCAAACTGTTTTAAATCTATCATTTAGATTTTATTAGAAGTTTTAGTTAATATATATATATACCAACATCATATCCTGACAGAAAACCTGCATCAATATATATATATATATATATATAGAATTTCGATTAGTCTTTTCAAGATGTTGTTTCCTTTTAGCTCCAGCAAAACCAATCTAGTTTTGATTATTTTGTTTGGATATTGCGACAGAGTTTGTATTGTAGATTTGCAAAGAGAACTTACCTGTTTGTTTGTGCAGAAATTACGGTACTTGTGGAGGCTATCGTATGAAGTTTTGAGTTCTGATTCTTGGATTGCATTGCTGAATATAAACCAACCACAAGAATTTCGGAGATGAGCCTAATATTGTAATAAAATTATGAAGAAGGGTCAGAACAGAGTCAGGAAAAGGAAGAGCCGAATTTTGCAGCATGTAAATACACACTCACAACATCATTCAAAACTGATTCTCCAAAGACCAAAGCATACAGGTTGACGTCAGTACTGAGTTCCTGGGATCAGTTCTCTTGTTTTAGAGATGTTGTAATTGACTAAACCGGTTTGGTTAGGCTCATTGGTACAAATGTTAAATTAATGTGAACTTTATTTTTGATTACAATATTGTAAACCACAAATTTTTAGAATTTTTGTTTTCAAGTTTGACATAAATAACATAATAAACATTGTGACATAAGTAACATAGTTAATTAGTAGGGTTCTTCGTCATATGGTTCTTTATCAGAAGACGACAAATTACATCGAAATTCATCTTCTGGTTCTGCATCTCCGACATCGTAATCGAGGTTTATTGGGTTTACTCCCTGTACGAAATTATCGAGTTCGAGATCTTCAATTGTATTCATCAATACAGCATCATCATTTTCTGTTTGCAGAAGAGTCGGTTCTTTTTTTTCATATTCCCCTGAAATGTTTCCCCTCGGATTCACTTTTAGAACATTGAGCCACAACTGCTTCGGTTTCTTTGTGTATGGGTACGGAATATAACAAACTTGCTCCGCTTGCGAGGCTGTTTTCAATATAAGTTATACATATGTATATATATGATATCGACATTAATAAAATGCTATATATATAAGTACGTACCTAGAATAAATGGTTCGTATTTATTGTATTTTCTCGAGCTCAGAACGTCTACAACGCCACCATTGCTCCTCCGAGTGCCTCTACCGATAACAGGGTCATACCAATTACACTTAAAAAGTGTGATTCTCAAATTGACCATCCCCTCATACTCGAGTTCTATGATATCAGTTAAGCTCCCGTAGAAATCCACTTCATCAGATGCATCAGTGTAGTTTTCACCTTTAACACATATCCCATAGTTACATGTCTTTCGTCCAGCGCCGTGATTCTGCGTATGAAACAAATAGCCTCTTGTAAAATACATTGGCCAGGTTTTGGCCTTATTCAAAGGTCCATGTACTATCTCTTGAACCCAAGTAGGAAATGGATTCGTGGCGTTCCAGTAAGCAACATGCATATATATAAACAATAACATCAATATTTATAAGTATAAATGTATGCATAGTTATGAATATTATTGAGACATACATATTCTTTCACCCATATATGATCCATATATGATATTCGTCAGCTCTTTCGCGGAGCGTTCTTTTTCGGATAATCCTCGGTATTTTCCAGAAATATACTCCTCGAACATACTATACAAGACCAACACAAAAATGAAAAAAATCTAGTGGATTATATATTAAAACACATGGTGCGAGAGATGCCAACATATATACCTCTCAATTGGCTGAAAATAGTCACAATTTCGTAAAACATATGCATCTGCGCATTGATAGTCTCTTTCCGAGAGCTATTTTTCATGCATTTCTCCACTTGGATGGCCTACGTGCGTAAATATAGAAGGTACCCAAGGGACATGATATACGGGGACTTCACCTTCATTGAATCTTGTTAACCTGACCGAATGAGTGAAAAGTAATTCACATTAAAAATACATAGCATGTGTATACAATATAAATGGCATAGTGGACATGATGTGATTGAATTTAGCATTTACCTTGATTTCGTTTGTATATTCGCGGCAAAGTAGTGCTCTGAGAAATAAGCAATCTCGTCATTGATATATGATTCAATAATCGATCATGCCGCATATCTTTTGTTCTTTGCTTTCCCTTTCAACTTTTTGAAAAACCTTTCTAAAAGATACATCCACCTATATTGGACAGGGCCTCCTAATTCAGCTTCATAGGGGAGATGTATAGGCAGGTGCTCCATCACATCAAAAAATGAAGGTGGAAAGATCTTTTCCAAATTGCATATGATCAAAACTATGTTATGTTTTAGAATTTGAACGCGAGTTTTATGCAAAATTTGTCGAATATAAGTCCCGGAAAAATGCTCAAACCCCTACAATTTATGTGAAAATTGCGGAGCAATTACTATATAAATTACTATAATCACATTTATTTAAAGAAATAGTTGTAATTAATTAGTACCTGATAACACAAGGTGGACATTCCGGTCTAGGAGGTCTGCAAAGATAAATGGAAGTAACCGCTCCATAAAAACATGGCAGTCATGACTCTTCATGCCTGAAAACTTTTGGTTGTTCATATCAACACAAGTCGCTAAGTCTGAGGAATAACTATATGGGAATTTAACTGCATGTTTCACACATTCCAGTAAACTTTTTATGGCTTCTTCTGTCAATGTGAAGGCTGGGAAAGGAGCTTTACCCTCACTATCAATATGTAAGTGTGGCCGAGAACAAAATTGTTCTATATCCAATCTTGACATGATGTTGTCTTTCGATTTACCCTTCACACTCATAAGAGTATTCATGATGTTGTCAAAACAATTCTTCTATATATGCATCACATCAAGACAATGTCGGAGATTGAGGTCCCTCCAGTACGGTAGCTCCCAGAATATGCTTTTCTTGTGCTAGTTATGTTGCTTCCCATAGATTGAGGTCCCTCCAGTACGGTTGCTTTCCTTGTGCCAACCGCTCGCAATAAACTTGCTCACCGGTCAAAGACTGAGGTGGATACTCTCTCGAAGCGTCTTTTCTCTTCAGGAAGTCTTTTTTATTCCTCTTCAGTGGATGACCATGAGGAATAAATCTTCGGTGACAATCAAACCAACACGTCTTCCTTCCATTAGGTAGATAAAATGACTTTGTATTTTCCATGCAAATTGGACAAGACAATTTACCATGGGTTGTCCATCCGGATAACATGATATACGCCGGAAAGTCGCTTATCGTCCACATCAGCACTGCTTTTAGATTAAAATTTTGATTCAAAGACACATTGTATGCATCGACGCCATTAGACCACAACTCTTTTAACTCCTCAATAAGAGGTCGGAAGAAGATATCGAGACTAGCTCGCGGATGATTTGGCACAGAATTCAGAATTGTAAGAAATAAATACTTTGTATTCATGCACATACTAGGGGGTAAATTATATGGAGTCAAGATCACAGGCCACAACGAATGATTACGAGACATGCCAAATGGATTGAACCCATCGGTACATAATCCAAGATAAACGTTACAGGGTTCTTCGGTAAACCGGGGATTTTGATCTTAAAAATATCTCCACTCCGCCGCATCAGAAGGATGACACATTTCTCCCTCCTTTGATTGGTGCTCGGCATGCCATCTCATTGCCGCTGCAGTCTTCTCGCTCTGATACATTCTCTTCAATCTGTCAGCAATAGGTAGATACCACATACGATTGTATGGTACTTTGGTTCTACGTCGGTCGTTCTTAGGCTTCCATCTTTGTGCACCACAAAACAAACATTTATCTTCTTTCTCGTCATCTTTCCAGAAGATCATACAATTGTTAATACAAACACCAATTGTATGATATGGGAGGCCTAAATTACGCATTAATTTTTCTGTCTCGTAATGTGATCTGATTGACTTGTTTCCTTTTGGTAAATAGTCTGTCAAGATTTCGCAAACCGAATCCACTAACTTTTCACTCATATTATATTTTTTCTTATTTTGCATGACTCGAGCAGCTAAGGATAACTGCGAGTGACCTTCACGACAACCATCGTATAATGGATTTTTTGCACCTTATAACAAGTCGTAAAATTTCTTTGAATGGTTACGTACAGGTTCTTCTACATTATGATAACTACCATCCTGATGATAGTTATTAAAACTCACGTTATGGCGAAATGCATCTTTCACCATATCCACATATTTATCTTCTAACTACATTTCCCACATCTTCACTCCCACTTATATATGTCGTATCAACATAACTCGATCCTAAATCCATATTGATTTCTTCTCCATGCTTATACCAAACATAATAATCTGGCATAAATCTTCTGCTATAAAGATGATTCCAAATTCTTGTCCCCGGGATAAATTTCTCGTTCTTGCAAACACTACAAGGGCAGAAAAACTCACCGCCATTACTCTGTGTTAGAGGTTGTCTATTTGCAAATGTCATGAATCCATCCACCCCCGTTCTGAACTCTTCCGAAAAATTTCCCGTCTCTTCATCGAACCTCTTATACATCCACTCCCATAAATTATTATAATGAAAATTTCCCGACATTATATAACTGAAAAATAGAATGAGGAGAAGAAATATGTTTCATTTTGTGTTGAAGATCGAATGAGGAGGAGAAATGGGATGAATTGAGCTTATATAGACATTTCTGCCGACTAAATAGCGACTACACGGCGTCTGAAAGGCGACTACATCTTGTAGTCGCATAAAATCGTTACACCAACCCCAAAACGAATAACACGTGTTTTTCACTGGTCTTTACGACTGATTACCGACTGCTATGCGACCCTCCAAAATAGCCGTATATTGATTGCCAAATGGCGACTATTATGCGACTCTTGTTACCCGTCGGCAAATTAGTCGTAACTTAGTCGTAAATCAGCGACCCGCCAAAAAAGTCGCATATTAGTCGCTAAATTAGCGACTATTAGGCGACTATTATTTCCCGTCTGAAATGTAGTCGTATACTAGTAGTCAAATAGCGACTACTATAGCGACTATATTGTTTAGTCGTAAAACAGCGATTCAATTACGACCAAATTGTATTAGTCACCAAATAGTTGGCAAATAGTGGCTAAGTATTCGCAATGTTTAGCGACTAATTGTTTAGTCGATATTTATAGTCGTTAAAACGTTGTTTTCTTGTAGTGATGTGTGGTCTTACGTGTTCCAATGGCTTGATTTTACGAAGACTCCTTACTATCTGAAGAAGAAGTGGCGCTAAAGACCTTCCTTATCAAGCCATCAGATTCCCTCACGCCAAATCTTGCCTAACTTGGTGGAGCCTCCAAGCTTAACGGGTAATTTTCAAATACTTTTATTTTTTTGTCATTTATTTTAGATCTTGTATTTCCTTTTCTTTTAATTCGTGAATGTTAGTTTCTAGGCCTATTTAAGTTATTTGTTTCATCATTAGTAGACACCAATTTTTCAGAAATTAATAAACGTTAAGTTTTTCTAGCAAAATTCATCTTTGTGTTCTTGTTCATTCGAGTCTTTTGGTGGAATCCGATTGCCTCTTGTGTTTGTGCGGATTAAGATAGTTTATGGAATCAAGCTTTTTTATTCGTGTGTTGATTGTATAATCAATCAACATCCCTTCATCCCCATCTCTACCTTCATTACGTCCATCCATTCAAGTTTTACGCATTGAAACCGTGTGAAATAAAGAAGGTGGAATCCAATCTTATATCACACAACTTCGTATTACTTAAACTTTTCCCTCCAAAAGTAAACCTTGTAATTCATTCACTTCTTGCAATGTGCAAAGCTCCTTATCACCATATATAATCTAGTTTCTCCAGCAATTCAAAATCTAGAATGTATGGACCAGGTCTTAAAAACAAGGAATACCTTCTTGAGAGTCCATGAGCTTCTTCATCATCATTTTCAATAGAGAATGAAGCCAAAACTTGTTTTGATACCTTCTCTTGATTCTCTTCTTCCACAATAGAAACTGAATGTATACCCTCTTGAATTACTATCACATCTTCACGACCAGATTGCTTAACAAGATCTTCATCTTTCTTAGAAACCTTCTGACCTGCTACTTTCAAATCAAGAGAATCTTGCTTCACTTCGTCTTTTATCTCCTGAATCTCTTGAATCGTTATGACCCTTTTATTAGGACACTCAATCTGAACATGCCCAAATCCTTGACACCTCTAATACTTTTATTTATATTAAAATATACAGGTGCTGCTATAGCCTTTGGATTCAAAGAAGAACCATAATCATAAGGACTCGTGTAAAACTTTGGATATGAGTCTTGCTTGAAATATGTTGGTAAAAATCTCCTTTTAAGAAGTCTCTTCAGCTTCTCCCAAGACTTAATACGAGTCTTTCCTTCTCTCACACGTTGAAACTTAAGATTGATCCACCAAAGATTAGCGTAACATTTTGATATTTGCATAATTTAGACCTTTTTAGCCAATTGTTTTACTTGGTTTTATCATTTTCTCATGTCATTTAGAAGTCATTTTGGTGCATTTGAGTCATATATGCTTGTGTTTTGTATTTTAGATGTATAGAGTGTATATAGTGCATTAGCATGGCATATTTTACATATTTTCCATGCATTTAGGTATCGTGGAGTTTGGAGGAGCAAGGAGACTTGGTCCTAGAGTGATGAAGAACAAAGGAAAAAGAAGAAGTTCCAATCGACCACCAGATCGATCAACAAGTCGATCAGACAACAATTTTGAGCAATTCAAGCAGTAGTCGACTGACACGGTCGATCAAACCTGGGTTGGAGCGATCGACCTGCACGGTCGATTGGACAGTCGATCACTTTCGGCAGGACAAAGCAATCGACCTAGAATTAGAATCCTAAAAATCATAAACCTAATCAACTAATCAACCTAGCATTCAGAGAAAACCCTAATCAACTAATCAACCTAATCAACTAATCAACCTAGCATTCAGAGAAAACCCTTATGAGAATCCTAAACCAAAAGTGGATCTACTCAGACATGGATAATGAAAACAACATGATTGAATAGATCATCAAAGAAATCAATAAGAAACAGGAGTTCAGAGTTGTCTCTCCAAAAACCAAAGTAAAATCAAGCGTAATGAAATCGTAGCCACCAAAGTGGCTGTAAGACCTAAATAAATACTACTAAACACGTTCTGGGCCTTCTTGTAAATAATAAAGTCTTCTGGCAATTTTGCAATTCTTCAACTCTTCATAAAAGTCGCGACTCGTGTCTTGCTGCAGTGAGTATCGACCGATACTAGTCAGTATCGATCGATAATGAGGTTTCAAATCGGGTACTCAGCTACACGAGCTTCTGCTTTGCTCCAAAATGCTCTAGAAAGCTCCAATATCTCCAATCAAGCTCCAAATGTACCTAAACCTGTAAAAGACTCGAAAAGACTCCGAAATACTAGAAAGACTCCATAAGTATGACCTATATCATGGTCTAAAAGGGGTAAAAACTATGATATATCAACTCCCACAGACTTAGCCTTTGCTTGCCCTCAAGCAAATAGAAGACAAAACCAGAGAAAGAGGTTTGAAAACACGGAGACTCATCTGTTCATGAAACATTGCAATGACCCTTTTCCCAAGCATCCAAATGTCACCTAGCCAGTTCCAAAACCAACCCCCATGTACTTCTCCTCAGACATTCGCAGCTTCCCCAGACTAAACACATTATCTCACAACATCATTCAATTAAACCCATCATCGCCAGTTTCATCGCTGTGATTAATACCAAGAACCTTCTAGATTCTTTCCCATACAATATCATGATAAGGAACCACCCTTTTCACACTTTTGGTATCATTTTCTCTCCCCCAGACTTATTTCTTATTATGTTATCTTTTTTTTTTAGATCTGCATATACACATCAAGGTATGAGACGCGAGTATTGATGGTGTTTGCCACCTAATCCCCGGTTCTTCCCTCTCAATGTATCAAAGGGTGTAGGCGAATAATGGCATCATAGGAAAATCCTAACCTCGCTTCCAATCCTTTGTGTGATCATTCCTCACTAACTAGAATAATGGGATCGCTGGAAACATTCCTAACCCTCTACTCAGGAGAAAATCATCTCATCTTTTCATGCACTTATTTTTTTTTAACTTATAACAGGGGAGAAAGATACTATTACTTTAAACACATGGGTTCCTTTGTCAGATATGAATAAGGAATCAAGCTCTATGAATACTAACCACATCGATGAAGTGCAAAAATTTGGCTCAGGTTTTAAAGAACTCTGTAGGAAACATGGGTGTCTTCTAGTTAACCGGTCAGCCTTTGGATTTTTCATTAGTCCATCTGTAACTGATTCTGTAACAATGGTCACTTAGAAGCAAAGTCAGAACAATAGAGTCAAGAAAAAGATCACAGTCTCCAACAGATTTTGACTCAATAAAACAACGAATGACTCAAAAACGACTGTCTCTAAGAAAAACAAAAACAATGTCAGCGACTACCTCCCCCAGACTTAAACAACACTGTCCCCAGTGTTATCTAGCCTAGAGTTAGTAAAAGAAATCAAATGGACGAAGTTGGAATTATGGAAAAAGAAAAATCTACCGTGATGGAACGGGGAGTGTCGACCGACACACAGCCTGGTATCGAGCGATACCAGGCTTAGGTCGACACAGAAACTTCTTCTCATCGTCATTGATGCATGTGGTGTCGATCGATACCAGGTGGTATCGGTCGATACCTATCCTCTTTAACTTATTCACGCAAAACACAAGACACAAAACATAAAACCAAAACCAAAACCAAAAACAAAAACAAAAGACTTATATACAGACTTACCAATGGGTTGCCTCCCACCAAGCGCTTGTTTTAAGTCAGTATCTTGACTCTAGCTCAGGTGATCAGTCAGGAGAAGATTGAGAACTTACTCCCAGGCAAGTTCTACAACTAGACACTTCCAGCTTCAGAGTTCTGCTCAACATGCTCTCCACAACCTCCTTTCCTTTCTCTTTCAGCTCCGAAGTAAGAATGACTCTAGCTTTAGAGAATGGTTTTGAGGTTCATTTGCACTTCACCTTGTATTCAATCGAATCCCCATCACACTTCTGAGGGATTAAAGTCATAGAAGCAGCACCCTTCACTCCATTGCTCTTCACCTTCTTCTTTGCCTTAGATGTTTTGACGTCTTTCTTGGTGATGACAAAAGGACTATCTAGAAGGTCTATGACAGTTGGCTCGTCAAGAGGCTCTTCCAAAAGATCAACTACCAACGTCTCTCTTGTAACAATGGTGATGCTAGAGATATGTGTGGGAGTTCCTCTAGTAGGAATGGCTTTGTAGTACACCTCCTTGTCAATGTACGAGAACGAGATTCTCTTGCTTGGTGTATCTATAATGGCACCAACCGTAGCCATGAACGGTCTTCCAAGAACCAACTGCGTACTAGATCTTGCACTCATCTCCACAACCTGAAAATCAGTAGGAACCAGGCAATCACCTACGTTAACCAGCAAATCAGGGATTGTACCATATGGAAGTGAGGTGGAACAGTTCGCGAATGTGATAGATGTCTTGGGAGATCGAATATCAGCTCCTAATCTCTCTACAATTGCCCTTGACATGACATTGACGCTAGCCCCCGAGTCAATGAGAGACTCTTTGAATTCAACTCCAGAGATAGAGCATGGAACTGAGAATATTCATGGGTCTTCCCTCTTAGTCAGCTGCTTCATAGGAGGTTGATATGCTCAATTTAATACCCTAAATAGTACTAAAGCAGTTGCTGCAGTAAATCAAGGGGTCGAACACAAGAACTCAAGTATCACTCAATAGATTATATAGATCCGAAACAAGCTAAACCAAAAGATGTAATCGAAAACAAGATTGCAAGTAAAAGCGTTTGTAAATTCAGTTGGAGGAATATAGGCTTAGGGTATTTCTCAGGAAATCAATGAATGTAGCTAAATTAACTATCAGGATTCAGATTAAGCACGGTTCTAGAACTCAAATCACTAAAATATAATTAACTAACTCTTGTTGCGAAAACTATCTAAATCTAAATCTTAGGAATTCCAAATCTCTTTGCGAATCCTAAATTCTAAATCAGCTTTAAAGTTCAAGTTTGATATGTTCACAAATTAATTAAACCAAATCTCTTCGCGAATAATTAATTTGCTCACCTAGGTTCTATCAGGTAATTAATCGCACTCTCGTGCCTAATCAATTATCCTAAGATCTAAGTTCTAGGTGATCAATCTAGAATTAGCTTTGAGAACAACCTAAGGTGAAGAACTAATCAGATAGTGAATCCTAACAGATAACCAACCTAGCATTCAAAGAAATCCCTATGAGAAAACCCTAAACCTAACAGGAGATCTACTCAGACATGAAGATTAAATCAATAGACATGTTTGAATAAATACTCTATATAAAATCAGAAAGAGAAACAAAGGTTTTGAGATCTGATCTCGGACGAAGGGA
This sequence comes from Eutrema yunnanense, assembly GCA_002933935.1. NCBI lineage: Eukaryota > Viridiplantae > Streptophyta > Magnoliopsida > Brassicales > Brassicaceae > Eutrema > Eutrema yunnanense. The sequence continues at coordinate 538,823 of PKML01063679.1, read as the reverse complement.
AATCAGACTTGTCTCTCAACAAAATCTCTCTCAAACTAAAGTACAATAAAGCATCGCCTAAACAAGTGGCTCTAAAATCCTATTTATAACCTAAAACACGAATTGGGGTCTTCTTGTAATTATCAAAGTCTTCTGGGCACTTTTGCAATTCTTTAAGTCTTGGAAAAAGTCGCGGCCCATGAACTCTCGATGAGTGTCGATCGATACCAGGGGGTATCGATCGATGCTTGTTGCTCAGATCGGGCACTTAGTCATCAGACTTCAGTTTCGCTCCAGAATGCTCCAGAAAGCTCCAATAATTCCAATTAAGCTCCAAACGTGCTATAACCTGCAAAAGACTCTAAAATACTACAAAACACTAGAAAAGACTCTATAAAAGGACTTATATCATGGCTTAAACAGGGTAAAAACCATGATATATCAACTCCCCCAGACTTAGCCTTTTGCTTGCCATCAAGCAACTAGAAGACTAAACCAGAGAAAGAGGTTTGAAAACGCGGAGACTCACCTGTTCATGAACCATCGAAATGACCTTCTTTCCAAGTACCCAAATGTCACCTAATGAGCTTTGATCTAACCACCATGTACTTCTCCGTAGACATTCGCAGATTTCCCAGACTCCACACATTATCCCACAGCATTGTTCAACTAAAACCTTCATCACCAGTTTCATCACTGCAGCCAATGTTCAAGAGCCTTCTAGACTCTTTACCAGACAATATCATGACAAGGAACCACCCTTTTTCACACTTTTTGTATCACTTTCTCTCTCCCAGACTTATTTCTTATTATGTTCCATTTTTCTTTTTATTTTCAGCTTTGCATATACACATCAAGGTATGAGACGCGAGTACTTATGGTGTTTGCCACCAAATCCCCGGTTCTTCCCTTTCTATGTATCAAAGGATGTAGGCGAATAATGGCATCATAGGAAAATCCTAGCCTCGCTTCCAATCCTTTGTGTGATCATTCCCTCTTAAGTAGAATAATGGGATCGCTGAAAATTTTCCTAACCCTCTACTCAGAAGAAAATTATTTCAATCTTTTATGCTCTTATCTATCAACTTATAACAGGGGAGAGAGATACCATAACACTAAACACATGGGTTCTTTTATCAGATATGAATGATGAATCAAGCTATATGAAACACTAACCACATTGATGAAGTGCAAAAATTTGGCTCAGGCTACAGAAGAACTCTGCTGGAGACATGGATGTTTTCTAGTCAACTGGTCAGTCCTTGAATTTTTCATTAGTCGATCTAGAGCTGATCCTGTAACACTGTGCACTCAAAAACAAAATCAAATCAATAGGTTCAAGCACATGATCATTATCTCCAACTAGTTTTGACTCAATAAAACAATTTGACTCGATAAAACAACTGACTCTAAGAAAAACAAAAACAATGTCAGCAGACACCTCCCCCAGACTTTAACAACACAGTCCCCAATTTTATCTAGCCTAGAGTAGGTAAAAGAAACAAAAGAAAAGGATATAACGAAGAGAAACAAGAAATTACCGTTCTGGAACAGTTGGTGTCGATCGACACACAGCATGGTATCGATCGATACCATGCTTAGATCGACTTGGTGAACTTTCATCCGCGATTGGTGTCGATCGATACCAATGGGGTATCGATCGATGCTTGGGCGATTTCGAGTTGCTTCTTTGTTCATCCTGACACAAACACAAAATGAACGAAAATAAAAGGGAAAACGACTCAAAGACAAACTCACCAGTGGGTTGCCTCCCACCAAGCGCTCGTTTAACGTCAATAGCTTGACTGTAACGCCATTCAGGCTCTTGGTGCATCATCCAAAGGCATTATCTGCCCTGTTGGAATCTCGGCTTTCGCCCAATAGTGTTTCACTCTTTGTCCATTGACAGTGAATTTCTCGCCTTTGCGATTGATTCGCACTACAACACCATGTGGTCTGACCTCTTTGATTGTGAAGGGACCTGACCAACGTGAACGCAGTTTACCAGGAAATAATTGCAAACGAGAGTTATACAGAAGTACCTGGTCGTTTGGTTCGAAGTGTCTAGAGATGATCTTCTTATCATGATAAGCCTTGGTTCTCTCCTTGTACAGCTTCGAGTTCTCATAAGCGTGGTGTCTGATCTCATCCAGCTCGTTCAGCTGAATCAATCTCCTCTCAGCAGCAGACTTGATGTCGAAGTTCAACATCTTTGTTGCCCATGCAGCCTTGTGCTCAATCTCCACTGGAAGATGACATGCTTTCCCATACAGCATTTGGAAAGGTGTAGTACCCAGCGGTGTCTTGAAAGCAGTCTTGTATGCCCATAGTGCATCATCCAACTTGGTAGACCAATCCTTCCTAGAAGCATTCACAGTTTTCTCCAAAATCTCCTTGATCTGCCTGTTGGAGACTTCAACTTGCCCACTTGTCTGAGGGTGATATGGAGTAGCTACACGATGGTTCACACCATACTTCTTCAACAACCTCTCGAAAACCTTGTTGATAAAGTGAGAGCCACCATCACTTATCACAATTCGAGGTACTCCAAAGCGAGGGAAAATGATGGTCTTAAACAGCTTAAGAACCACCGCAGAGTCATTCTTCTCACTAGCTATCGCTTCCACCCATTTGGACACATAGTCCACAGCAACCAGGATGTAGTTCTTCTTGTGTGAAGATGGGAAAGGGCCCATAAAATCGATGCCCCAGCAATCAAAAACTTCAACCTCAAGGATGAAATTTTGTGGCATCTCATGTCTCTTACTGATCTTCCCTCTCCTCTGGCAAGCATCACACTGTGAAACGAAAGCATGAGCATCCTTGAACATGGTAGGCCACCAGAAGCCTGCTTGAAGAGCCTTGGACACTGTTTTGAAGGTTGCAAAGTGTCCTGCATAATCAGATCCATGGCAGTGAAACAAGACATCTGATACTTCTGATTCAGCAATGCATCTCCTGTAGATACCATCAGAACAGTGCTTGTACAGGTAAGGTTCATCCCAGTAGAATCTCCTTATGTCACGCATGAACTTCTTCTTGTCATATTTCTTTAGGTGTCTTGGCTCTGCATCTGCAGCGAGGTAATTGGCAATATCAGCGTACCATGGATTATCAGAATCTGCTGCAGCGACGATATGGTGTTTAGAAGCAACAGAATGATCGATGATGAAAACAGCTTCTGAATCGCCAGGGTATCGATCGATACCGGCAGGGTATCGATCGATACCGAAACCTGCAACTCGTGGAAATTGCTGATTCTCGGCCAGATTCATCTGAAACCCAGTTTCAATGAAGTAGATGGCTTCCTCAGGTAGTTGATCATCAATGGGGATGTCTTCATCGATCCGCATCCGCGAGAGATGGTCAGCGACTCCATTCTCTATGCCTTTCTTGTCCTTAACCTCAATGTCAAACCCTTGTAGCAGAAGAACCCAACGACAGAGACGAGGCTTGAGATCCTTGTTATTCATCAGATACTTGAGAGCAGCATGATCAGTATGAACAATCACCTTGCTCCCAATCAAGTAAGGTCTGAATTTCTCAAAGGAGAAAACAACAGCAAGTAGCTCTTTCTCTGTTGTGCTGTAATTCCTCTGAGCATCATCCAAAGTCCTGCTGGCATAGTAGATGACGTGCAGCTTCCTGTCTTTCCTCTGACCCAGAACCGACCCCACAGCAAAGTCACTGGCATCACACATGATCTCGAAAGGTAGAGTCCAATCAGGAGGTTGCACAACAGGAGCACTCACCAGAGCCTTTTTGATCTCCTCAAAGGCTGCAAGACAATCAGGAGTGAAATCAAATTTGATCTCTTTGCACAGCAGAGCAGTGAGTGGACGTGCTATCTTGGAGAAATCCTTGATAAACCTCCTGTAAAACCCAGCATGACCAAGGAAACTCCGAATATCCTTCACAGAAGTAGGTGGTTGGAGACTTGTCATGACCTGAATCTTGGCTTTGTCAACTTCGATTCCAGCTTCAGAGACCTTGTGCCCAAGTACAATGCCATCCTGAACCATAAAATGACACTTTTCCCAATTAAGGACCAAGTGTTTCTCTTCACACCTCTGTAGCACCTTGCACAGATTAGCCAAACAGTCCTTGAATGATGACCCATATACTGAAAAATCATCCATGAACACCTCCATGAAGTCCTCAATCATGTCTGTGAAGATAGACATCATGCACCTCTGAAAAGTGGCTGGAGCGTTGCACAATCCAAATGGCATTCTCCTATATGCGAACGTGCCATAGGGACAGGTGAAGGTGGTCTTCCCTTGGTCATCTGGATGGATAGGAATCTGGAAGAAACCTGAATATCCATCAAGGAAGCAGTAGTAGGGATGACTGGCCAATCTCTCTAGCATCTGGTCAATGAATGGCAATGGGAAGTGGTCCTTCCGTGTGGCTGCATTCAGCTTCCTGTAATCAATGCACATTCGATGTCCAGTGATAGTTCTTGTAGGGATCATCTCATCCTTGTCATTCTTCACCACTGTTATCCCTCCTTTCTTAGGAACAACGTGCACTGGACTGACCCAAGAGCTATCTGAGATGGCATAGATAACTCCTGCATCTAAGAGTTTCATGACCTCTTTCTTAACCACCTCCTTCAGATTCGGATTCAGCCTCCTTTGATGCTCAACTGAAGCCTTTGACTCGTCCTCAAGATGAATCCTATGCATGCACAGATCCGGTGATATACCTGAAATATCATCAAGAGAATAGCCAAGAGCTTTGCGATACTTGCGCAGCTTGCTCAGCAGTAAAGTGACCTCTGCGTTGTTCAAAGAAGCATTAAGGATTACTGGAAACGTAGAATTAGGACCAAGAAATCCATACCTCAGATTCGCAGGAAGTGGTTTGAGTTCCACTTTGGGAGCGTTCTCCTCGCTCCAATCTCCAAGCCCAGCAGCTTGCATAGTTCTCTCGGCCAAACCTCTTTCTGGCCGTAGGGTATCGATCGATACCAGGTGGGTATCGATCGATACTGGTCGTGCTGAATCGAGTATCCTTCCGTATTCAGCAGCAGCATCGTGTGGCTTAACCTCTGACTCAGCCGAACAGACCAATGCCCTCTCCAATGGCTCCTCAGGATGCATCTCTAAGAAGTACTCCTCAGCAATATCAGAGAAGGTATCAACGAAGAAAGTCTGCCCATCGATGGTTGGTCTCTTCATCATCTTCTCCATATTAAAAGTCATGACCAACTCACCAATGTTAAGAGATATCTTCCCATTCCTGCAATCAATTAGAGCACCAGCTGTTGCTAGGAATGGCCTTCCCAAGATGAGAGGATCTCTGGGTTCCGAATCATACTCCAAGACAATGAAATCAGTTGGGATTAAGCAGTTCCCAATCACAATCGGAACGTCCTCGAGCAATCCTTCTGGAAGTCTAACTGAACGATCAGCGAGTATCAGCGAGATTCTAGTAGCAGTGAAGTCTGTCATTCCCATTCTCTTAGCAACCGAGTATGGCATGAGGTTGACACTTGAGCCAAGGTCACAGAGAGAACGCTCAAACCTGTCAGAAGCGATTGTGCAATCCAAGACAAAGCTCCCTGGATCTGCAAGTTTCGTTGGGATCCTGTTGCTTAGGATTGCACTGCACTCATGAGTGATCATCAGACAACCCTCTTCTAGGTTCACATTGCTGGACACCATCTTTTTCACATATCTCCTGAAAGCTACAGAGGTCTTGATAGCATCGATGAAGGGAAGTTCAACAACCAGCTTGTCCAAAATTTCCTTGCATTTAGCATCTTCTACTTCCTTCTTAGTCTTCCCAAGAGCTCTAGGATAGGGTACCCTCGGGATGTAGACCCTCTCTGGTGCTGCTTTAGGCTTCTCCTTCACAACCTCAACTTCTGCATCGTCTTCAGGTTCGGTATCGATCGATACTGGGGGGGTATCGATCGATGCTTGGGAATTTGAGTTTTCCCGTCTGAGAATCGCGATCGGTGTCGATCGATGCTGAGGAGTGTCGATCGATGCCTTGGCGATTTCAGTGTCTTCATCGTCAGACATCTCGAAATTTACAGCAGGCTGATCCACTCTTGCTCCTGATTTGACCTCCTTACCACTTCTCAAGGTAATGGCATTGACGTGTGCCCTTGGGTTCTCTCCTTTTCCTGGAAGAAAACCTTCTTGTCTTCTTGAACTCTCTGAAGTCTGAGCTACCTGAATTTCCAGCTTCTTCTGACCAATACCCATAGCATCGATCCTTCCACTCAGATCTTTGTACATGGCGTCCATCTTACCATTGAAGGTCACTGTGATCTGCTGCTGTCCTTGAACGAGTGTTTCGAGCAATGCTTCAATCTTGTTATCAGATGTCTTAGTAGGCACAGGTTCGTAAGAAGAACTTCCGTAGTTCCTGGTGTAGCTGCTGTTCTGGGCTGGTTTCTGGTTGAATCCTCCTTGCTGGAAGTTGTTGTTGAAGCTCCGATTGTTGCTAAACTGGTTCCTCTGTCCCTGAAAGCCAGAACCACCAATATAGTTGACATCCTCTGCTTCATTCTCATTGAAAACCTCAACATCTTCAGCAAAGTGAACAGCCTTTGTTGTCTTTCCCAGCAGAAGACTATGCATCGAATCCAGCTGAGTTTTAAGCTCAGCGATCTGCGACCCATCTTGATTACTAGCCAGCCTCTTGCGCTCAAAGTCTGCACTCTTGGTGCTACTACTAGAGGCAAAGTTCTCAATCAATACAATGGCGTCCTCAGGATATTTGGTGTTGAAGTTACCATTGCTGGAAGCGTCCAGACCCATCTGATATCTCCAATCTACTCCTCTGAAGAAGACACCCAGCAGCTGCACATCAGAGTACCCATGATGTGGACAATCCCTCTGGTACGATTTGAATCTTGTCCAAGCAGCCTTGAACGCCTCAGCAGGTCCTTGAGAGAAAGTGGAGATCTTATTCCTCAGGTCTTCAGATCGTCCATCATCATAGAAATTAATCAGGAAGGCCCTCTTAGTATCATCCCAATTAGTCAGCGATCCAGCAGGTAGCTGCTTCAACCAGTAAGTAGCATCTCCACCTAGAGAGTAGGGGAAGAGCTTGCAGAAGAGGTAGTCGTAAGACACTCCATTGCTCTTTATGCTGGTGACCAAGTCTTCGAACTTTTCCACATGGTCCATAGGGTGTTCATGAGGAAGACCATGGAAAAGATGCTGTCCCACGAGAGTGTAGTAGGCAGGTTTCAGCTCGAAGTCGTTCCTCTCATACGCAGGAGGACGAATTGCTGATCGATTAGCGAAAAACTGCTCTGGCCTGTTACACTCACCAATCGTTCTTCCACGATTAACCACAGCATTCCTCGCGTTCCCAGCGACATTCTCAGCGACAACAGGAGCAGGTTGCATCAGTACCCCCTCTCCATCCAGACGTTGTCCTTGCTCGTTACACAACCGACCCTCTTGGTCTCTGTAAGCACCAGCTGCATCACGAACCAACTGATTGTTGTTCATCTTAGCTGATTTCTGTGCTTTCCTGTTTGTGCGTTCCACGTGTGCTAGCTGTTCCAGTGATAGATCAACTAGCGGAGTACTCTTTTTGCTTCTGGTTTCTCGATTAGGCATGCACCTGAAAACAGAAGTAAAGAGCGTAAGTAACTGAAACTGACGACGGGTATCGATCGATACTCAAGGGTATCGATCGATACTCGGGCGATTTAGACGAATTTCCTAGCTAAAATCTAACGGCGAATTGAGTCCCCGGCAACGGCGCCAAAATTGATATGCTCAATTTAATACCCTAAAAAGTACTAAAGCAGTTGCTGCAGTAAATCAAGGGGTCGAACACAAGAACTCAAGAATCACACAATAAATTCTATAGATCAGAAACAAGCTAAACCAGATGATGTAATTGAAAACAGGATTGCAAGTAAAACGTTTGTAAATTCAATTGGGGAGACGTAGGCTTAGGGTATTTCTCAGGAGATCAATGAATGCAGCTAAATTAACTAACAGGATTCGGATTAAGCACTGTTCTAGAACTCAAATCACTAAAATATAATTAACCAACTCTCGTTGCGAAAACTATCTAAATCTAAATCTTAGGAATTCCAAATCTCTTTGCGAATCCTAAATTCTAAATCAGCTTTAAAGATCAAGTTTGATATGTTCACAAATAAATTAAACCAAATCTCTTTGCGAATAATTAATTTGCTCACCTAGGTTCTATCAGGTAATTAATCGCACTCTCGTGCCTAATTAATTATCCTAAGATCTAAGTTCTAGGTGATCAATCTAGAATTAGCTTTGAGAACAACCTAAGGTGAAGAACTAATCAGATAGTGAATCCTAACAGATAATCAACCTAGCATTCAAAGAAATCCCTATGAGAAAACCCTAAACCTAACAGGAGATCTACTCAGACATGAAGATTAAATCAATAGACATGTTTGAATAAATACTCTATATAAAATCAGAAAGAGAAACAAAGGTTTTAAGATCTGATCTCGGACGAAGGGAAATCAGACTTGTCTCTCACCAAAATCTCTCTCAAACTAAAGTAAAATAAAGCATCGCCTAAACAAGTGGCTATAAAATCCTATTTATAACCTAAAACACGAATTGGGGTCTTCTTGTAATTATCAAAGTCTTCTGGGCACTTTTGCAATTCTTTAAGTCTTGGAAAAAGTCGCGGCCCATGAACTCTCGATGAGTGTCGATCGATGCTTGTTGCTCAGATCGGGCACTTAGTCATCAGACTTCAGTTTCGCTCCAGAATGCTCAAGAAAGCTCCAATAATTCCAATTAAGCTCCAAACGTGCTATAACCTGCAAAAGACTCTAAAATACTACAAAACACTAGAAAAGACTCTATAAAAGGACTTATATCATGGCTTAAACAGGGTAAAAACCATGATATATCAGAGGTGGTGTACGTCTGGCCTTGATGAAGAGTGCCTTGATCTCTTCCTCATTTTCTCTGCAATCTCAGAAGTGTCTAAGCAAATGGCGGTATTCCAAAGCTTCTTCAAAAGACATCGTATGGGGAATCCTCCTTACCATCTTCTCAAAACCGAGCAACTTCTTTGCAGTAATTGGGTCCCTGAGATGTCTAGGTAGATCAGGAAGTGGCATCTTACGCTTGTAAACCCTTTCTTCAATCAAATCAGATGCCTTCTCGACCTCAGGGTGGGTATCGAGCGATACAGGGATGGTATCGATCGATACACGGGGTTTTGAGATCTCCCGTGAAAGTACTTGGACGGGTGTCGATCGATACTCGGTGGTGTCGGTCGATACCCTGGGATTTTCTGAATCCTCATCGTCATCTTCTACAAGGTCATTGAAAATTCCTGCATTCAAACCCTTTCCTACCACCGCAGTGACCTCTTTAGCACTTCTTAAAGTGATTGCATTGACGTGTTCATTTTGTGGATGAACCATCTTTCCCTTGACAGTTGCTGAAATCTGAGCTACGTGAGTTTCCAGCATCCTGTGGCTAGTACTGAGAGCCTCGATTTTCCCATTCAGATCGGTATACACAACATCCAATTTCCCATTGAAGTTCACTGTCATCTTCTCCTGCCCTTGAACCAGCTGTTAAAGCATAGCCTCAATCTTACTCTCAGGAGTCTTAGCAGGTATAGGTTGATAAGATGAACTCTCATAGTTCCTTGTGTAGGCACTGCTCTGGAAAGGTTTCTGCCAAACTGATTCGACCCAAAACCAGCTCCACCAATATAGTTAACATCCTCCACTTCATCTTCAGCAGCAAAGTAAACCGATTTTTGGGTCTTTCCCATCAACAGATTGTGCATTGAATCCAACTTAGCATTCACCTCTGCGATTCGACTGCTATCCAAGTTACCAGCTTGCTTCTTGCGCTCCATGTCCGCATTCTTGGTACTATTGCTAGATGTCAAGTTCTCAATAAGCACATAAGCATCATCAGAATACATGGTGTTGAAATTTCCATTGCTCGCAGCATCCAAAGCCATCTGGTACCTCCAATCAATCCCTCTGAAAAAGATACCCAACAACTGAACGTTAGTGAACCCATGATGTGGACAATCCCTCTGATATGATATAAATCTGGTCCAAACAGCCTTGAACGCTTCAGTCGCTCCCTGAGAAAACTGGGAGATCTTATTCCTAAGCTCCTCGGATCTCGCATCATCATAGAAATTGTTCAAGAAGGCATTCTTAGTCTCCTCCCAAGTAGTCAGTGATCCAGCTGGCAACTGCTTCAGCCAATAAGCTGCATCCCCACCAAGAGAGTATGTGAAGAGCTTACAGCAGAGGTAATTATAGGATACTCCATGGCACTTGATGCTTGTAACCAAGTTTTCAAACCTATCAACGTGATCCATGGGGTGTTCATTCGAAAGACCATGAAAAGGGTGCTGACCCACAAGAGTGAAGTATGCAGGTTTCAGCTCAAAGTCATTTCCTCTGAAAAGCAGGAGGGTGAATCGCTGATCGATTAGCATAGAATTGATCAGGATTGTTGTATTCACCAATCGTCCTCCCACGATCAACCACAACATTCGCAACAGCTGCAGGGGCAACGGCGTTTCCAGCTTCATCAAGTCGCTGCCCTCTCTCATTGCACAATTGACCTTCTCGGTCTCTGTAAGCACCAGCTGCATCTTGAACCAAAACCATAGGATTGTTGTTCATCTCTGGTGGCTTCTTTGCTTTTGTTGTTTGTGCGTTCCAACTGTGTTAGCTGCTCATTTGACAAGTCAACTAGCGGAGTGTTCTTGTTTCTTCTGGTTTCACGAAGAGGCATGCACCTGAAACACAAAAGTCAAGAACGTAAGTAACCGAAATTCACGATGGGTATCGACCGATACCACTAGGGTGTCGATTAATACTCAACGATTTAGACGAAATTCTTAGCTAAAATCAAATGGCGAAATTGAGTCCCCGACAACGGCGCCAAATTTGATATGCTTGATATATCATGGTTTTTACCCCATTTAAAGCCATGATATAAGTCCTTTTATAGAGTCTTTTCTATTATTTTGTAGTCTTTTAGAGTCTTTTACAGGTTTTAGCACATTTGGAGTATTCTTGGAGTTTATGGAGCATTCTGGAGCGAAACTGAAGTCTGTTGGCTAAAGTACCCGAATTCACGTCAAGTATCGATCGATACCCCCTGGTATCGATCGATACCCATCGAAGCAGATTTCAAAGTCGCGACTTAATGAAGTTTGAAGAATTGCAAAAAGTGCCCAGAAGTCTCTGATAATTACAAGAAGACCCCAAGTCGTGTTTTAGGTTATAAATAGGAGTTTTAAGCCATCTGTTTAGGCTATGCCTTTTTAAGTTTTATTTTCTATACTCTGGTTTTTGAGACAAGTCTGATTTCCCTTCGTCCGAGATCAGATCTCTAAACCCTTCTTTCTATTCTATTGATGATTTATTCAAACATGTCTTTTGATTCAATTGCCATGTCTGAGTAGATCCACCTTAGGTTTAGGGTTTTCTCATAAAGGATTTCT
>PKML01063679.1:506894-520681 GCA_002933935.1 Eutrema yunnanense | reverse complement strand
GTAGTGTTTTAGAGTCTTTTACAGGTTTTAGCACGTTTGGAGCATAATTGGAGATATTAGAGCTTTCTGGAGCATTTTGGAGCAAAGCAGACGTTCGTGTAGCTGAGTACCCGATTTGAAGTCTGAGTGTTGATCGATACTGCCTAGTATCGGTCGATACTCATTGAAGCAAACACAACCCGCGACTTTAATGAAGAGTTGAAGAATTGCAAAATTACCCACAAGACTTTAATATTTACAAGAAGCCCCAAAACGTGACTTAGGCTATTTAATAGGATTTTACAACCACTTTTATGGCTACGCTTTATTTTATTCTGGATTTGTGAGAGAGCTTTTGAAGGGAGACAAGTCTGAAACTCTGTTCGTCCGAGAGAAGATTTCGAACCCTCTTGTTACTCTTTCTGATTTATTTGATGATTTATTCAAACATTTTTATTGCTTCAATTTCCATGTCTGAGTAGATCTCTTGTTAGGTTTAGGGTTCTCATAAGGGTTATCTCTGAATGCTAGATTGATTAGTTATTAGGATTCACTATCCGAATTAGTTCTTCACCATAGGTTGCTTGCAAAGCTAATTCTAGATTGATCACCTAGAACTTAGATCTTAGGATAATTGATTAGGCGCGGAAGTGCAATTAATTACCTGATAGAACCTAGGGTGAGCAAAATAACTATTCGCAAAGAATTTGGTTTAGTTGTTTTGTGAACAAATCAAACCTGATTTAAAAAGCTGATTTAGACTTTAGGATTCGCAAAGGAATTTGGAATTCCTAAGATTTAGATTTAGATAGTTTTCGCAACGGAAGTTGGTTAATTATATCTTAGTGATTTGAGTTCAAGAACCGTGCTAAATCTGAATCTTGTTAGTTAGTTTATCTGCATTCATTGATTTCCTGATAAATACCCTGAACCTATCTTTCTCCAATTGAATTTACGTCTTGTTTTCAATACCATTAATCGTTTAGCTTGATTCTCACATATACAATCTATTGTGTGTCTATGTGAGTCCTTGTGTTCGGCCCCTACTTTACTGCAACTACTGCTTAGTACTTTTAGGGTATTAATTTGAGCATATCAAATTTGGCGCCGTTGCCGGGGACTCAATTCGCCATTAGATTTTAGTCTGAGAATTTCGACTAAGCTCGTCGCTATCGATCGATACTATCTAGTATCGGTCGATACTCGTCGTTTTCTTTTGTTGATATTGATTGACACCACCCAGTGTCGGTCGATACTCAACGTGTCTTTTGTTACTTACGTGCCTTGCCTAGTGTGTTTCAGGTGTGAGTTTGGAACGTGCAACCAGGAAAGCAAAGAAGCAAGCGGAGATGAACAATACAATGATTCTGATTCAGGATGCTGTTGGAGCTTTGAGAGACCAAGAGGGTCGGTTGTGCAATGAGAGAGGACAACGTCTGGATGGAGAGGGGAACATCATTCCACCAGCTCCTGTTGTCGCTAGGAATGTCGCAGGGAATGTCGCTGGGAACGTTGTGGTTAATCGTGGTAGAACGATTGGTGAGTACAACATGCATGATCAATTTTATGCCAATCGGTCAGCGATTCGCCCTCCTGCTTTTAAGAGAAATGACTTTGAGCTGAAACCTGCATACTTCACTCTTGTGGGTCAGCATCTTTTTCATGGTCTTTCTCATGAACACCCTATGGATCACATTGAGAGGTTTGAGGATTTGGTTACAAGCATCAAGTGCAATGGAGTGTCCTATGATTACCTCTTCTGCAAGCTCTTCCCATACTCTCTTGGTGGAGATGCAACTTACTGGCTGAAGCAGTTGTCTCCTGGTTCGCTAACTATATGGGATGAGACGAAGAAAGCCTTCCTGAACAAGTTTTTCGATGATGCGAGATCCGAGGAGCTCAGGAACAAGATTTCTCATTTTTTTCAAGGACCAACAAAAGCACTCAAGGCTGCTTGAATTCGTTTCAAGTCATATCAGAGAGATTGTCCACACCATGGGTTCACTCAGGTTCAGCTGCTGGGTACTTTTTCGGAGGGATTAATTGGAGGTATCAGATGGCTCTAGATGCTGCGAGCAATGGAAATTTCTACACGAGGTATCCTGACGATGCCTATGTGCTTATTGAGAACTTGGTTTCTAGCAATAGTACCAAGAATGCAGACATGGAGCGCAAGAAGCAAGCTGGTAACTTGGAGTGCAGTCAGATTGCCGAGGTGAATGCTAAGTTAGATTCAATGCACAATTTGTTGATGGGCAAGCAGCAGAAGGCTGTTCGTTTTGCTGAAAAGGATGGATTGGAATTTGTTAACCACATTGATGGTATTGGATCTCAAGATCAGAGGTATCAATGCACACCCACACCACCCAGAACTTCTGAGAGTAAGATGGAATCCATGCTTGAACATATCCTTCAGGGACAACAGAAAATGTCAGTGAATTTCAACGGGAGGTTGGATGTCATGTACAATGATCTCAATGGAAAGGTCGAGACTCTCATTATTCATCAGAAGATTCTGGATACCCAGGTAGCCCAGAATGCAGCAACTGTCAAGGGACTGATGGAACATCCAGGAATGCAGAAGAGCTCAACTGCAGAGATTTTCGTCCCTCATGCCAAGGATGACGATGAGATTTCGGAAATCACCTATGTGTCGACCGATACCCTCTTGTATCAATCGACACCCGTCCAAGAATCTGTCAAGGACGTCTCGAAGGAGCAAGCATCGTTCGATGCCCCCCATACATCGATCAACACCCTCCCAGATACTGCGAAGGAGCCGCGTATGAGTGTTGACAGACTTTACAAGCCCAAGAAGCTGAATCCTATTCCTCAACACCTCCGAGCTCCCATCACTCCAAAGCAGATATGTGGCTTTGAGAAGATGGTACGAAGGATACCCCACTCGTTCACTTTTGAAGAAGCTCTAGAGGGCTGGCCTCTGCTAAGTCACTTCAAAGATTGCATAGAAACTCTGGAAGAGATCAAAGTACTCTTTATCAAGCCAAGAAGCAAGTCACTACCGCTGAGGCAGTTGACCAAGAGGGAAGACCCAGGAATATTCTCCGTTCCATGCTCTATCTCTGGAGTTGAATTCAAAGAGTCTCTCATCAACTCAGGGGCTAGCGTCAATGTCATGTCAAGGGAAATTGCAGAGAGATTTGGAGCTAATATTCGACCGCCCAAGTCATCTATCACATTTGCGAACAGCTCCACCTCACTTCCATATGGTACGATCCCTGATTTGACGGTTAAAGTAGGAGATTGTCTGGTTCCTACTGATTTTCAGGTCGTGGAGATGAGTGCACAATCTCGTACGCAATTAATTTTTGGAAGACCATTCATGGCTACGGTTGGTGCCATTATGGACACACCCAGCAGGAGAATCTCGTTCTCATACATTGACAATGAGGTGTACTACGAAGCCATTCCTACTAGAGGACCTCCCACACTTATCTCTTGCATCACTGTTGTTACAGGAGAGACGTTGGTAGTTGATCTTTTGGAAGAGCCTCCTGACGAGCCAACTGTCATAGATCTTCTGGATAGTCCTTCTGTGATCACTAAGAAAGACGTCAAAATAGCTAAGGCACAGAAGAAGGTGCAGAGCAAAGAAGTGAAGGGTGCTACTTCTATGACCTTAATCCCTCAGAAGTGTGATGGGAATTCGATTGAATACAAAGTGAAGTGCAAAGGAACCTCAAAACCATTCTCTAAGGCTAGAGTTATTCTCACTTCGGAGCTGAAAGAGAAAGGACTGGAGTTTGTGGAGAGCATGATGAGCAGAACTCTGAAGCTAGCGATGTCAAATTGTGGAGATTATTTCGGAGCAAGTTCTCATTTCTCTCCTGACTGATCGTCCGTAAAGTCAAGCTCGTGACGTAAAACAAGGGTTGAGTGGGAGGCAACCCACTGGTGAGTCTGTACATACATTTTTTTTTCGTTTTTATTTTTAGTTTTGTGTCTTGTGTCTTAACGTGAAACAGATTAAGAGGAGGAGTATCGATCGAGACCAGCCTGTGTCGATCGATACCACAGTCGCGGAGATATCACAGGAATTAGTCAACAAGTGTCGACAACTACTATGCGGTGTCGATCAACACCGTGCGGGCAGCCTAGAACCTCGCAGACTCCGGTTGATTCTTCTCCCGTTGATGATCCTTCGGATCACTTTCCCTGGGTTAAGCAACTCGATGCCACTGATTTGAAATCAGTGTGTCGACATACGACTGTATCGCTCGATACCATTCTGTATCGAGCGATACTCATCACCTTCAGAGGTAAGATTTTCGATTTTCACAATCCACTTGGTTCATTTATTTTCTTTCACCAACTCTAGGCTAGATAACACTGGGAACAGTGTTGTTCAAGTCTGGGGGAGGTAGTCGCTGACATTATTTTTGTTTTTCTTAGAGTCAATCGTTTTTGAGTGATTCGTTGTTTTATTGAGTCAAAACTTTGTCTGAGACTGTGATCTTTTTCTTGAATCCATTGATCTGACCTTCTTTCTAAGTGACCATTGTTACAGAATCAGTTCTAGATCGACTAATGAAAAATCCAAAGGCTGACCAATTGACTAGAAGACACTCAAGTCTGAGCTAAATTTTTGCACTTCATCGAGGTGATTGATACCCATAGAGCTTGATTCATCATTCGTATCTGACAAAGGAACCCATGTGTTTGAAAGAATGATATTTATCTCCCTGTTACAAGTTAATAAATAAGATGCATTAAAAGGTGAGATGATTTTTTTCTGAGTAGAGGGTTAGAAAAATTTCCAACGATCCCATTATTCTACTCCAGAGGAGATGATCACTCAAAGGATTGGAAGCGAGGCTAGGATTTTCCTATGATGCCATTATTCGCCTACGCCTTTGATACGTTGAGAGGGAAGAACCGGGGATTCGGCTCGTCATAACATGAATTTTTGCCTTGTCAACTTCGATCCCAGCCTCAGAGATCTTGTGCCCAAGCACGATGCCATCCTGAACCATAAAGTAACACTTTTCCCAATTAAGGACCAAGTGTTTCTCTTCACACATCTGTAACACTTTGCACAAGTTAGCCAAACAGTCCTTGAACGATGATCCATACACAGAAAAGTCATCCATGAACACCTCCATGAAATCCTCAATCATGTATGTGAAGATAGACATCATGCATCTCTGAAAAGTGGTTGGAGCGTTACACAATCCAAATGGCATTCTCATGTATGCGAATGTGCCATATGGAAATGTAAAGGTTGTCTTTCCTTGGTCATCTGGATGTATCAGAATCTGGAAGAAACCTGAATATCCATCGAGAAAACAGTAGTAGGGATGACTAGCCAGCCTCTCCAACATCTGGTCGATGAATGGCAGTGGGAAATGATCCTTTCGTGTAGCTGCATTCAACTTCCTGTAGTCGATGCACATTTGATGTCCAGTGATCATTCTAGTAGGAATCATCTCATCCTTCTCATTCTTCACCACGGTTATTCCTCCTTTCTTAGGAACAACGTGTACTGGACTGATCCAAGAGCTATACGAAATAGCATATATAACACCTGAAATATCATCAAGAGAATAGCCAAGAGCTTTGCGGTACTTGCGCAGCTTGTTCAGCAGTAAGGCAATCTCTGTGTTGTTCAAAGAAGCATTTACAATTACTGGGTATGTAAAATTAGGACCAAGAAAACTATACCTCAGGTTTGGTGGGAGTGGTTTTAGTTCCACTTTAGGAGCGTTCTCTGCATTCCAATCTCCAAGCCCAGCAGCTTGCTTAGAACTTTCGGCCTTCTCTCCCTCGATTCGTAGGGTATTGACCGATACCAAAGGGGTATCGATCGATACTGGCGATGCTGAATCGAGCATCCTCGAGTATCCAACTGTATCAGCACACGAGTGCATCTCTGAAGTGGCTGAACATACCAATGCTCTCTCTAGTGTGTCCTCAGGATGCATCTCCAGGAAATACTCTTCAGCTATATCACTGAAGGTGTCAATAAAGAAGGTCTGCCCATCTATGGTTAGTTTCTTCATCATCTTATCCATATGGAAAGTCATGACCAAATCACCAATGTTGAGAGCGATATTCCCATTCTTGCAATCAATCAAAGCCCCAATTGTTGCAAGGAAAGGTCTCCCTAGGATGAGAGGGTCCTTAGGCTCAGCATCGTACTGCAGGACTATGAAATCAGTTGGGATCAAGCAATTCCCAATCCTAATAGGGACATCTTCGAGTAACCCCTCTGGAAGTCTAACTGAACGATCAGCAAGTATCAGAGATATCCTAGTGGTTGTGAAGTCTGTCATCCCCATCCTTTTGGCAACTGAATATGGCATGAGGTTGAAACTTGAGCCAAGGTCAGAAAGAGAATGCTCAAACCTGTCTGTAAATATCGTACAATCCAGCACAAAACTCCCTGGATCTGGCAATTTCCTTGGGATCCTGTTGGTTAGAATTGCACTGCACTCATGAGTAATCATCAAGCATCCTTCTTCAAGATTCACGTTGCTGGACACCATCCTCTTCACATATCTCCTGAAGGCTGGAGAAGTCTTGATGGCGTCTATAAAAGGTAGTTCAACGATTGACTTATCTATAATTGCCATGCATCTAGAGTCTTCTACCTCCTTCTTAGTCTTCCCACCAGGTCTGGGATAAGGTATCCTCGGTGTGTAAGCTCTTGTTGCGACCACATTAGGCACTTCCTTTGAAACCTTAGGAGTTGGCTCGGCTGCGGGATCAGTATCGACCGATATTGGAGTAGTGTCGATCGACACTCGCGGTTTTGATTTGTCCCGTGAAAGTATCTTGAGAGGTGTCGATCGATGCTGGCTAGTGTCGATCGATACTGGGACGAGTTCGGTATCCTCATCGTCAAGATCAACGAGAATATCTGTAATCGGGTCAACTTTTACTCCTGGAGTGACCTCTTTTCCACTCCTCAAGGTGATTGCATTAACGTGAGCTCTTGGGTTCTCTACTTTTCCTGGAAGAAAACCTTCTTGCCTTTTCACAGCCTCTGAAGTCTGAGCTATCTGAAGTTCCAGCTTCTTCTGCTGAATATTTATAGCGTCGATCCTTCCGCTCAGATAATTATATAGGACATCAATCTTACCATTGAAATCCACAGTGAGCTTCTGCTGTCCTTGAAGAAGTTGTTCGAACATGGAATCGATCTTGCTATCTGGAAGCTTAACAGGTACATGCTGATAAGAGGAATTCCCATAGTTCCTGACATACCCACTGTTCTGAGATGGTTTCTGGCCAAACTGATTCGAACCTCCTTGCTGAGAGTTGTTGTTGAAGTTTCGGTTGTTGTTGAATTGATTTCTCTGGCCCTGAAAAAACCAGAACCACCAATGTAGTTAACATCCTCTACTTCATTCTCGTTGAATACCTCGACATCTTCAGCGAAGTGAACAGTTTTCTGTGTCTTGCCCATCAGAAGACTATGCATAGAATCCAACTTAGCTTGAAAGTCAGCGATCTTTGAACCATCCACGTTACCAGCTAGCCTTTTCCGCTCAAAATCAGCATTATTGGTGCTATTGCTAGACGCCAAGTTCTCAATCAGGACATAGGCTTCATCAGGATATTTGGTGTTGAAGTTTCCATTGCTTAAAGCATCCAAAGTCATTTGGTACCTCCAATCAAGTCCTCTAAAGAAAAAGCCCATAAGCTGAACATCAGAGAATCCATGGTGTGGACAATCTCTCTGATATGATTTGAACCTCGTCCAAGCAGCCTTGAACGCCTCAGTAGGTCCTTGAGAGAATTGGGAGATCTTGTTCCTCAGATCCTCGGATCTTGCATGATCATAGAAGTTGGTCAGGAAAGCATTCTTAGTTTCCTCCCAGCTAGTCAGCGATCCAGGAGGCAACTGTTTCAACCAGTAGGTTGCTTCCCCACCAAGAGAGTATGGGAAAAGCTTGCAGAAGAGATAGTCGTAGGACACTCCATTGCTCTTGATGCTAGTGACCAAGTCCTCGAACCTCTCAATATGATCCATGGGATGCTCGCTGGAAAGACCATGAAAAGGGTGCTGCCCCACAAGAGTGTAGTATGCGGGTTTCAGCTCAAAGTCATTCCTTGGAAAAGAGGGAGGACGGATCGCAGAGCGATTTGCGTAGAACTGGTCAGGTCTGTTGCACTCACCAATCGTCCTACCACGATTAACCACAGCGTTCTCAGCATTCATTGCGTTCGCATTCCCAGCGACAACAAGAGCAGGTGGAATGATGTTCCCCTCTCCATCCAGACGTTGTCCTCTTTCATTACACAAACGACCCTCTGGGTCCCTGTAGGCACCAGCCTCATCTCGAACCAACTCTACTTGATTGTTGTTCATAGCTGCTGGTTTCTTTGTCCTTCTGTTTGTGCGTTCCACAAGTGCTAGTTGCTCCAATGACAGTTGAACTAGCTGAGTGCTCTTGTTCTTTCTGGTTTCACGATTAGGCATGCACCTAAAAACAAGAGTCAAAAACGTTAGTAACTTGTAACACGATGAGTATCGATCGATACCGAGTGGTGTCGATCGATATCAACAAAAGAGAACGGCGAGTATCGACCGATACCGACGAACTTAGTCGAAATTCACAAACGTAATCTAATGGCGAATTGAGTCCCCGACAACGGCGCCAAATTTGATATGCTCAAATTAATACCCTAAAAGTACTAAAGCAGTTGCTGCAGTATATCAGGGGTCGAACACAAGAACTCAGAGAAATCGCACAATAGATTGTATAGTATCGAATCAAGCTAAGCAAATAAGATGAAACAGAAACAATAAGCAGTAAACGAGTTGTAAATTCAATGGAGAGAATATAGGCCTAGGGTATTTCTCAGGAAATCAATGAATGCAGACTAACTAATCAGGGTTCAGGGTACGCACAATTGTAGAACTCAAATCACGAAAGTATAATTGACCAACTGTCGTTGCGAAAATTATCTAAATCTAAACTTCAGAATCCCAAATCTCTTTGCAAATTCCTAAGAATAAATCAGCTTTAATTTCAGGTTTGATATGTTCACAAATCAATTAAACCAAATCTCTTTGCGAATAATCAATTTGCTCACCTTAAGTTCTATCAGATTACTCAATTGCACTGTCGTGCCTAATCGATTAATCTAAGATCTAAGTTCTAGGTGATCCATCTAGAATTAGTTTTGAGAACAACATATGGCGAAGAACTAATTTAGATTATGAACCCTAACAATAAATCAACCTAGCATTCAAAGAAATCCCTATGAGAAAACCCTAAACCTAAAGTGGATCTACTCAGACATGGAAATTGAAGCAATAAACATGTTTGAATAAATCATCAAATAAAATAGAAAGAGTAAAAAGAGGGTTCGAAATCTTCTCTCGGACGAACAGAGTTTCAGACTTGTCTCCCTTCAAAAGCTCTCTCACAAATCCAGAATAAAATAAAGCGTAGTCAACAAACTGGCTGTAAAATCCTATTAAATAACATAAATCACGTTTTGGGCCTTTTTGTAAATATTAAAGTCTTCTGGACCAAGTTGCAATTCTTCAACTCTTCATAAGTCGTAGCCCGTGTCTTGCTGTGGGGAGGTATCGATCGACATTGATCGTGAAATCGGGTACTCAGCAACACGAACTTCTGCTTTGCTCCAGAATGCTCCAGAAAGCTCCAGTATCTCCAATTATGCTCCAAACAGGCTAAAACCTGTAAAAGACTCTAAAAGACTCCAAAATACTAGAAAGACTCTATAAAACGAACTTATATCATGGCCTAAAGGGGGTAAAAACCATGATATATCAACCAGCTCCAGTTTCTCTCGAGCCAACTTATCCGCTTGTTCCAGCGCGGACTTATTCTCAGTTCAGAGTGCGGCGAGGTGGTTCTCCGTCGCCTGGAGTTTCCAGGATAACGACTCCGAAGCGGCCTCGAGGTCGTCGTTGCGAGCCTCCATGACAGGAATTCTCGCCAGGTCAGCAGCCCTTTGAACATCTCGAGCTCGAAGAGTCTGAACTTCGGCGTTCAAACTAGCGACCCCCTGCTTTGCCTTCTCGACTTCTTCGGGCTGAGGGGCATCCCGAATCCGCTGATCGAAGAGGGCAACCACCCTGTTCTGAGCCGCCAACACCTGGATAAAGCAAAAACGTACATATTAATACAAACTCTAAAAAAATT
The DNA here is from genome assembly GCA_002933935.1 of Eutrema yunnanense. Classification (NCBI taxonomy): domain Eukaryota; kingdom Viridiplantae; phylum Streptophyta; class Magnoliopsida; order Brassicales; family Brassicaceae; genus Eutrema; species Eutrema yunnanense. Next base: position 510,557 of record PKML01063679.1, on the reverse strand, counting down.
TGCTAAGGAAACAACTCCGAAATACTTACCTTGCGGTTAGCAGCGCACATATCCAAGTAGGCGTCCCTCTCCTACATATTCCTTAGAGAGGGGAGCTGACATCTACCGGCCTTACAGGTGGAACAGCGTCGCTAACCCCTCCGGGTCTTCGGTAACGGGGAAGTCTCTATCGTGTTTAAACGTCCAGTGAAAAGGCCTACTCGCTGACGAGCCGTTGACCGAATCACAACCTTGCCTACCCTCCGAAACATGGGACCCAACCTGCTCGTTTCTAGCCCGCTTCGCACTCGCACGCGACGTCCCAGAAGGGTTAGGCGTCCCTAGATGACGCGAGGCCTACGAGCGACGAGATGTTGTATCGACACTAGACCCGTTCGACTTCGAGCTAACGGGGATGGGATCTATGGCAGGATCCACGACGTTCTCTGTAACCACCTTAACGGGGTCACGGCTCTGGGCTTCGCCAGATCCAATCGACGCCACAATTACGGGGTGGGCCGACGGCTCCGCCCGAACCGGCGCATTCAAAGCATCACTAACCACCGCGACAATATCGCCGGAACGAACCCGGTTCGCATTAGTGCTCGTGGTCGGTTGGTTTCGGCTACGATAGCTCGCTCTTCTCGACATGATCAGCGGGTGATAAGTGTTGGCTGACGAACTGGTGTCCGGAGTACTTTTGATAATCGGGATTGTGTTTCACCGAACAAAGATGAAGCACATCCCTCACACGGAGCGGGATTCCTTCCTCGTGAGCTCTGACGACAATGGCGATGACATGCCGAACAAAGTTTGGCATCATCTGAGAAAAATAGAGCTGGGTGTCTGCAAGAAGCTCGAGCAGGAAAGGAGGTATAGGGAAGGAGAGCCCGCACTTCTCGAACAATGTCACGTAGGTGCAGCAATATCCCGGTCTACACCTCTCCGGCGTCTCGTAGTCCGACGGAATGGCAAGTTCGACATCCCTCGGAACATTATAAACCTGCTGAAGGTTTGCGATACTCTGCCGCGTCGTCGTCGACTTCCAGTGCGGACCGAAAAGCTCATTCGGATGCCCCAGAACGAATTTCGAAGTATCAGCCATCACAATTCGAGCAATAAAAAAAAAATACTTTTCTAAACCTAGAAAATCGCAGAATAGAAGGAAGAGGAAAGTGAGAAGTTACCTTAGTCGGGGTGATGATCGTGGTTTATTGGGAAAGCACATAAGGACGTATATAAAGGGAATTAACCCTTGCCGTTGAGATCGCGAAGATCTTTCATATCCCCAAATCTCGGCCATACTATCTCAAAACCGTAATTATGATCTTTTACTGGGAATCGCGGAACCTGTTCCTCTCCCCGAATCTCAACCGTCCGATACAAAGATCTCGGTAAAATCGAGATCTCTGTCGCGGATTAGACGTCGACTGGATTCTTACCACCCATTAAGTAATTTCTAACTTAATGGGCTGGGGGCAATTGTTTGTACCATATATTGACCTATGAGATATGGCCCATTAAGGACCCGATAACAACAAAGCAATCTTTAAACCTATAAATACGGCCCAACCCATTTATCCGCAAACAAGTCGCATTCGACTGAGAACGGGTCCAATCGACCTCCGACCCACAAGGAAGTGGTCAATGGTAGTGCCTAGATTCGCGGGATATGCGACGACTTGAAATCCGGAACGGATCAGTTCGAAGAAGCCTATAAAGGGACGTCGCAGGTTTAGGTTTAAAGGGGGATTCTTCTAGCTAAAAAACACATTACTTGTAAACTCTCTCTGAGATTTCTCAACTTGTAAACATCTTTATTAATCAAATACTAAATCCAATTCGTCGAGTTTAGATCCTTATTTCCATTTGATTCAAAGATAGAAACTAGCCCATCAAATCCTTTTCCCTAAATCTTATTAAAAACTATGTGTTCGATTCCGCATCCACAGATATCACGAAATAATACAGACTCAAATAATTCAAAATCAAAGATGTGTACGGTTTGTCGGTGAGGAGAAAGTGCTCTTGCGCCGTCGAAGATGTGTTAATATTGCAAGGGTCTGAGAATCTCCCTTGGAGAAAGAGAAAGCAAAGAGAGAGCCCAGATTTCTGATATAGGCAGGGAAAGGAGATCCCTCTCTCTATATGTGCTCAAAAAATAGGGTAACACAGGAAAAGTAGGACAAAAGCTAGATGATACTCAAGCCAAATCCTTTGGTAATTCCGACTCTGCAGTGACGCGGAGTGTATGTTAGTCTCCCTCGCTGCACTAATTGTCAGATAAGCCTCATAATCAATTGATATTAATTGAGATTTGTCGGATCTGAGAACCGCCGTTGTTTCCACCTAATACCCTAATCGCCTCCATCCGAGAAGCAGCTACAGAAATATAACAAGCTCAGATGACTTAAGGAAGATTTGAAAACTTTGCTACCTTTTGGAATCCTCGAACTGCAAAGTAACAAATCGAAGATGAGGAGGGCACACAGATTTGAACCAAAACCACTTAGCACAGATGCTAAAAAAATCGAAACTGTAGCCAAAAGCTAGAAGGAGTAAAAAAAAGCAGACAACGAACGAGAGCAGATTTCACACTTCTCACCGAGACCACAACGCAGAGAAACAGAGAGCAGAAGACTCTTGTTGAGCATGTTGGGTAATCGGAGGGGAAGGGATTACGTGCGCCTTTCTCTGCGAGTTAAATATTGTATGTAATTTTTATTTGTAATATATAAAATGTAAAATGAAGAATAAAAACTAATATGTTATAAATATTGTATGTTTAATTTATAATTTTAAAGTTTATAATAGATTTAATAAATGTTTGGTAATATGTTTAATACTTTTAGGAACATGTTTAATTTATTCTAAAAAATAAGGGGTGTTTGAAAACAGATTCTAAGAGTGATTATGTTTTAATAGTTTAGGTTTTTAAATAGAAATTTTAGATAGTTTTTTTTTTTTTGAAATGTGAAATGATATAAATTAACAAAGCAAAAAATATTTACAATGAGATGGGCTTAATCGGACAACGTAAAACAGAGATTGCATAAAAAACAGAGTGCTAAAAAAACAGAGTTTCAAAGTCTAAACAAATCAGCTCGCTGCCAAGTTGCAGGTCAAAGTCTAAACAAATCAGCTATCTGATTATATAAAGCAGGATCCCTCGACGTGAGCGCGACACGTAGACAAAATTATAACTCACGAGATCGTAACATTTGTCACGGTTGTTAATTTAGATCTTGACCTGTGTCAATTTAATTAAAAAGGTAAAAATAAATTAAAAAAAATATTAAAAAATGTTAAACTAAAAAAGGCAATCTTAGTAAAAATGAATTAAAGTAAATATTAAAAGGTTAAAGTAAAAAGGCAATCTTACAAAAAAAAGAAGTATAAGTATAAGTAAGGAAAACTTATAATAAAGGAAAGTGACAAAAGGAAGATTAAAAGTTTATAATCTACAACCACGATCAAACTTAAAAATGGAAAATTATAAATATACTCTAAACTTAAAAGAAAAATTATTAATATACAATTTAAAATCGATTCCTAATACTAAAAATTAAATGAAAAAGTAGTTATGTTTAGATTAAGAAAAATTAAACAAAAATTATAAAGAAAAGTCATAGTTAAAAAAAACCCAAATTTTAGTTTAAAATAAATAAATTAAACAATATATTA
>PKML01063679.1:472396-506334 GCA_002933935.1 Eutrema yunnanense | reverse complement strand
TTATAATAAAGGAAAGTGACAAAAGAAAACTTAAAAGTTTATAATCTACAACCACGATCAAACTTAAAAAAGAAAATTATAAATATACTCTAAACTTAAAAGGAAAATTATTAATATACGATTTTAAATCGATTCCTAATCCTAAAAAGTAAATGAAAAAGTAATTTAACTAGATAAGTACCCGCATATATGCACGGGTTTGTAATTTAATATTTTATAACCCCTGAAATAAATGAAAGACGATAAACTGGAAAACAAAATTAGATCACCCGTGAAAATATCTTATACATATTTATTTTATCGTAAACTTTGTTTCTAAATTTATGTATAAGATATTTTCACGGGTGATCTAATTTTGTTTTCCAGTTTATCGTCTTTCATTTTTTTCACGGGTTATAAAATATTAAATTACAAACCCGCATATATGCGGGTACTTATCTAGTATCTATATATTTTAGTATGTATGTGGATAAAGTAAAGAGACAATTACTCAAATAGCACAAAAATGTTGTGATATGACTAGAGTAATACGTACCTTTTTGATATTACTTAAATGATACAAATTCTAAAGGAAATATCCATTAAGGGCTGCGTGCAAACTGTAATTAACGATAATGCCATTTATATTTATTAAATGAGATATATTGAAAAAAAACATTAATCTCATATTTCTCTCTATTTCTCTTGTCGTTTTCTCTTCTAACTAAAACTCTAGCCGCATCTCTCACTCTTCTTCTCCCACTCGCCGAATCACCTACGCTCTGGCTCCGGCTCGGGCGAAGACGCAGTATTGTTCTCGAATTCCCTCCTCGTCTCAGATTCCGACGTCGTTGAAACCTGTGGAGGAAGAGGATCTAAACCAGGTTAGTGTTTATACAAATAAAGTATCTATTCCTACGCTTTCCTCTGCAAATAACCCCTCTGGCAGACTGCACCTGTTGTGGAGATCTTGTTATATATCTCGGTGTACAACTCCGTTTGGGGCTATTCTGGTCTTCCTAAAAAGCTGACGTCCGGGGCTTTTTGTGGATAGCTGGATCGTCGCCTGATTCTTCCTGAGTCGCCGGAAAAACGTCGTTGAGGTGACTGATCGGAATCGCCGGCGGAGGGCTCGGCCAGACTGCAGTGGCTTCACGGTTTCGGCCATAACTCTAGAACGTTGGATTCAATTGAGTCGCTCTCGGCGGTTCTAAAAAAGCTGATTCAAAGATCTATCCCTGGATAGTTGAATCACCGCGAGACTCTAGGTGGTTCGCCGGTAAATCGCCCCGCAAGGGGGAAGATCAGAGAGCTTGGGCGCGCCTCTCTGTTTTGATATTTTCACTATCGGCGCGCCACGAGCTTGATGGCTGATTTATGCATACTTGATGGCTGTTATGGCTGTATGGGCGATTCCCGAAGCGAAACCTTAACCATACCAAACACCGTTATGGCTGATTTACGACTGGCCGATTTGAGGTATGTCTGATTTACAAATAACCGATTAGAGGTATGGCTGATTTACGAACCATACCAAATACCGTTATGGCTGATTTACGAACCATACCAAACACTGTTATGGCTGATTTACGAGAGAAACATAGGGATTCACGCGGTGTCTCGAGATTACAAAAAGTGTACGTGGGGAACTTCAATTTCGTTGATATTCACCCGCAAATTGAATTCTAATTCCAAATCGTTTGAAAACTCAATTTTTTTTTTTTTTTGTCGTTCGTTTTAATATTTAATTTTTTCATCTTTTTTGGTTTCCAACACATCCATACAACTTCATGGCCGATTTGTCATCTATTATGGCCGACTTATCAAACAAGTATTTTTGAATTTATGGGATTAAGAGTTTTACAATGAATTAGATGATATTTTTTGTTATCTATGATAACATAGTTACTACAAAATATGTAATGTAGGATTTAGTGTTTAAGTCTAATATAGTTAGACTTTGTAAGGATTTAGGATTTAAGTCTAATATATTTAGACATGGTAATGATTACATTGTTACTATATATAAGGTTTGTGGTAATATATATATGACATGTTTATAACTTAGTAATCTCAAGAAAATAATGATATTATAGGCTTATTTATGAAAATTCTTATAAATACATGGCAAGGATTATACTATATGTGGTTTAGGGTTTGAGATGAATATGATAAGAATAAACATACAAGAAGTGTAAATCTTACAAATATAACTCATTGTTGATGTAAGACTTAAAATTACTTAATATTGAAAGGGAAAAAGGCCAATTCCTACCCGGATTATTCCAAATGGTACCGATTCATACCTGACAAATTTAAGTGTCCAATTTCATATCCAAACTCTTCAAAATTTGAAAATTCATACATGAACTATTCTTTTTTTGGCGAAAACAAACATTGACCAATTTTCCGTTAGTCAACCCGTAACACCGTTAGTGATAAAACGACGTCGTTTTGAATTGAATTTTTTTTTAAAAACATTCGCTCAAAACGACGTCGTTTTGAATCAAATTTTTTTTAAAAAAAACTAAACAAATATTATAATATTATATTAAAATCAGTCCGGTTATATGTTTAATGTGAACTCATGTAACCAAATAATCTGTTCGGCGATAACTCCCGGATAAAACTTCAACGGCGGAGGATTCGAGCTCAAACCGGGCCAATCCATCGTCTTTAACGCACCAGTAGACTGGTCAGGTCGAATATGGGGACGAACCGGTTGCAATTTCGACAAAACAGGAACCTGCGAAACTGGTTCATGCGGCTCAACCCTAAAATGCTCCGCCTCCGGAAAACCACCAGCTTCACTCGCCGAATTCACACTAGCCGCATTGGATTTCTACGACGTGAGCCTCGTCGACGGATTTAATCTCCCGATGTCGGTGACTCTGAGGAACGGAAATAGGATTTCAGATTCAACGAATCTAAAAGATTTTGGGGAAAAAAAAACAAACCCTGAATGAAATAGAAAAATAAAAATAATGAAGAAACAAATACCGATGAGACTTCTGATTCGAGGAACCGAGCGAAGCACTCGTCTTCATCATCGGAAAGAGACATATTGTCGGATGGTGAAGATCGGAGCTCCGGCGATGAAAGTTGATTTTATGTGGCCAATGAAGGGATAGAGAGACGAGTGGGTTGGACGATACCGGTGGCGTGAGATTGGAGACGCCACCGTGAGACGATACCGGTGGCGTGAGATTGGAGACGGTGGCGTGAGATTGGAGACGATATCGGTGGCGTGAGATTGGAGGCCGAGAAATTTTGATTAATGGGCCTAAGAACCGAAATTAACAAATGGGCTTATTGATAATAACTAAGCACAAATAGCTATCCAAATTCTCAAAATGACGTCGTTTTGAGCCCTTTTAAAAAAAAAACGATTCAAAACGACGTCGTTATATCATTAACGGTGTTACGGTGTTGACTAACGGAAAATTAGTCAATGTTTGTTTTCGCCAAAAAAAAGAATAGTCCAGGTATGAATTTTCAAATTTTAAAAAATTTGGGTATGAAATTGGACACTTCAATTTGTCAGGTATGAATCGGTACCATTTGGAATAGTCCGGGTAGGAATTGACCTTTTTCTCAATATTGAAATAAAACTATTACCAATTATTAATTAAACCTTGAAACACATATTTTAGGTATGGCTGATTTACAACTGACCGATTTGAGGTATTGCCGATTTACGAACCATACCAAACTAGTTATGGCCGATTTATCATCTATTATGGCTGATTGATCACACAAGTATTTTTGAATTTATGGGATACGAGTTTTACATTGAATTAGGGGATTTTTTATGTTATATATGATAACATAGTTACTACAAAACATGTAATGTAGGATTTATGGTTTAAGTCTAATATAGTTAGCCATATAGATAATACATGGTAAGGATTATGTTGTTACTATATATAAGGTTTATGGTAGTATAGATATGGCATGTTTATAACTTAGTAATCTCAAGGAAATAATGATATTATAGGCTTATTTATGAAAATTCTTATAAATACATGGCAAGGATTATATTGTATGTAGTTTAGGGTTTGAGATGAACATGATAAGAATAAACATACAAGAAGTGTAAATCTTAAAAATATAACTCATTGTTGATGTAAGACTTAAAATTACTTTATATTGAAATAAAACTATTAATAGAACCTATCAAATTAAATATTTTTTTTAAAATGCAAACACACAGATTTGAGGTTTGGCTGATTTACAACTGCCGGATTTGAGGTTTGGCTGATTTGAGGTTAGCCGTATCGTACAGATAAGTCAGCCGTATCGTACAGATAAGTCAGCTGTATCGTACAGTTAAGTCAGTCGTTTGAAAACCAAGAAATTGGTTAGTATTACATACATAAATCGGTGGAGTATCGTGCAAGATTTTTTTTCAAAATCTTGTTAGAGAACATGTAGCTCAGCTGAATTTTACAGATCCGTGTATCTAACCCATAATCCTCCATTACCATCTGTACAAAATCGTTGTAGGTTGTTTGTTCGTTAACTTCTAGAACTCTACACCCTCTCTTGTCGGCGTTGAATACATATCGATTTGTATGAACCCATGTCCCACAAACAATAATCACCGGATTCATTAATATTCCACTCAAAAGTTTAGATCTGGTATAGGATGAAGAAGGATGAAGAATGGAGATGAAGAATGGAGATAAAGAACAACGATGAAGAAGAAGAAAGATACAGACGACGACGACGAAGACGGAGTCTAAACCTAATAATGTATGTGTTCAGAGCTGATGTGTAATCTTTATTTTGCTGACATGGAAACATGCCATCAAACGAACTTATAAATCAGCCATGTAAAATCAGCCATCAAACAAAACTATAAGTATGTCGCCACTAAAATACTATTTAAGTAATTAATAAAGTTTTCTGTAATCAGCCATCAAAACACATAAATCAGGTGGAAAACATAAGTCAGCCGCTACATCATATAAGTCAGTCGTCAATAGCATATTATTACAGTAATTAATATTTCGCTAATTAGCCGTAATTAGGCCAACTTTTAAGTAAATCGGTCTTATTACAGCTGATTTAATATAAGTCAGCCACAATTAACCCGCATAAATATGTCGTTGCAAAATAAATCAGCCAAATAAGTCAGCCGGATTTACGATAAATCAGCCGGGCAACAATAAGTCGGCCATGTCATAGCAATAAATCAGCCAAAATTTTCATAAATCGGCCGTCCGAATATAAACTAGCCGTGTCGTGTACTCCTAAGTCAGCCGAAAATTCATAAGTCGGCCGAGGTTCATATAAGTCTGCCGTGACATCTGGCTGACTTATGAATATAAATTAGCCGACCAACTCATAAGTCGGCCGTTCTTTTAAATCAGCCGCTCGTCCTGTAAGTCTGTCGTCACTACATCGAGAAATCTCTGCGGCAGACTTTTATAATACATGTAGGCAGTTTTTGTGCCACGTAGGCGCCGCACCTGTTTTTTCGCTGATGTGGAAAAAAAAGTAATGACATTCCTGTAATTACGTTTTTGTTATCAAATGTGTAGAAGGGCATCCTGGGTATGAAAAACATTTCAGTAATAAAAAAGATTTGTTGATTAGTCTAGTCATTTTACCTAATTTCTATGCTATTTAAGTAACTTAACACATAATTTTTTAACGAGGTTCGGTTTTCCTACATCTCCGTGACCTAGTCCAGAGCGAATCCATTAGAACAAAATTACAATTACAATTGCGTATGATATCCAGCACTACGATGCCTATCATTCTTTTCTAGATGAATAATCTATGAAAACAATATCAAGTCACACATGATTTGACTACCACCCGGCAGCACCGGTGCAACACCGTTTCCTCAACGTCTGCAAAATCTATAGACCATTATCACCAACGGATCTATAAATCTCGTATGGTGGAACAACACCACACACATGTGTGTCTCTCTCAATAATACCCTAGGCGCGTCAAGTCTTTATGAGACCGCCTCTTCGTATTTATAATGATAAATCAAATCCATTTTCTTAATTCTACACAAATTAGGAAAAGACCAATTTGCTTTTCTCTAAATATTTTTTTCCTTTGATGTCTTCCTTCTTCCTTTGATATCTTTAGGTTGGTGATTGTAAACTTCGATTCCATCTTGGATTAACATGTCCAGCTCATCTAAAAGTCTCCACGCCAACTTTTCTCTCCACAATATCATTCTTTTAGCTTTTAGACTCTTGTGACACGTCATGTCACTTTGTGACTCTTGTGATACGTCATGTGATTTGTATCATCATATGTATCATGTTTGTTCCAACACCTGTGTCATGTTCTATTATAACAGCATCACAATTCAGTCAGCACTAACACTAACAATCTCCCCCTTGATGATTGAGTTGTAGAGCTCAATCACACAACCAATATGCATATATGATGATCTTCAAACTCCCCCTAAAACATACAACACCAGATTTATGAATTGGCTTGCATCTTATTCTTCAACTTGTCCATCTCAGCTCTGCTAAGCATGTCATGCTCTATGCTTCTGTCACATCGTCTGATGTATCACATGATGTATCAATACTTAGCTCATAAATATATTGATATACTTGATGAGAAAAAAGGATGTCTATATTGATATACTTTATGAGGAAATGGCTGAAAAGGTAACCATCTAGACATCCTTTCTTCTCATAAAGTATATCAATATAAATAAAACATATCAATTTGACGACTCATCTCATCTCCCTCTGCTTGAGTGCACAACTAAGTTAAAACCTCCCAAACAATCTCTTTCTGATGTGTTAGCACAGAACAATGTCTTGCTGATGTGTTAGCCGTTTTAGAAATAATTGTAAAGATATTTGAAGACTCAATGAGATGCCCAACAGCTACGGACTCTTCACACCTTTGCTGCCCACAAAGACTATTTCAACTTTAACAAAAACGCCAACATTTCTTCCAAACTCCAAATGAGCTCTACTTTGACCAGAACTTTGTTCCATATGTCCAGAATACTTCTGCAAAGATTCAGATCAAACTGACCTTGTTTGATCATTCAAACACAACTTCTCGTCATAGTGGTCACAACATTTTCTGTGCAGACTTGTTTCAGAAATTCTTGAATAAATATTGGAATAACCGTTAAAATCTCGATCCCACCGTTGATTCTGAATACAACAGTCCCAAGTAGTTTATCACCAAGTTTTAGTCTGATCAGGACACTTTTGAGCTTCCAAACGTCGATGTGAAGATGATCCAGCAGATCTTTCTCCTTCTTCTGCTTGTACACTTCCACTAGCAACTTTAACTCTTCAAATATATATTGTATCTCTTCACCTCAACCAGAGACATTGTTATACTTGAAACCTGGAGATTGAAGATGCAGATTATAGAACAGCTCGCTGGTTGGATCATGAAGCTGCACCAGATCACATCAAGAAGCTGAGTTGCTAACGTGGACATCTGTGCTGGCGTGGAAGACCATGAGCGGATGGTGTGATGAGGCAAGTGGCGTGAGCTGACTTGGCAAGAAAATAAAGGTGTGATTCGTGTGGAGATGTTCTGGATATTTAGTGAATATTCTCCACAACAAACAAGGAAAGAATAAGCTTGAAAAGCATGAAATATCCCTAACTGCTGATTCTCGAAGATTCTAGGTTGTAGAGTTTTCGCGGTGGGTATACATATTCTAGAGTGGCTATGAGCCGTGGGTAAGCACTCTAGAATATTGTGGAAAGGTTGTAAACTTCGTAGCTAACAAAAAGCTTAGAAGGTGGGTGTTGATTAACTCTCTTTGTGTTTCACGGTCGGGTGAATAAGATCAAAGGAGAGTTAGGCTTAGATTTGTTCTTAGTCGGGTTTGATCTATTGGGTAGAATAGGTTGAGTAACTTCCGAGATAAAGAAGATCCTTGTAAAAGGTTTTTTTATCAATAAGAATAAATATAAAAACGTTGGACTTGGCGCGTTCCAAGTCAAAGTCATGTTGTTGTTCACTTCTATACCTCTACAATTGGTATCAGAACTGACACCTGATAAAGGAGTTAGAAGCTTATCTTTTCAATAAGTGAGATCTTGTGACAAGGTATGGAGAAGGGACAATGGTTTGTTGTAGTACCAAAGCCGCTGAAACTTAACGCTGAGCACTATGGTTACTGGAAGGTATCCATCAGATAGATGATTCAAAGTATTGATATGGATGCTTCGTTCGCAGTGGAAGATGGATGGACACCGTCAATGACAAAGAACGACGCTGGGGAAACGGTTCCAAAGCCCAAGAATATATGGACTGCCGATGAGAAGACAGGAGCAAAACACAACTCTCAAGCTCTGTCTGTCATCTTTGCATCGCTGCCCATGAACCAGTTCACTCGGGTGCATGGGTGTACGTCTGCAAAGGAGGCTTGGGACATTCTACAAGTCTCATTTGAAAGCACCAGTAATGTGAAGCGTTCTCGACTTAACATATTTGCCTCAGAATTTGAGAATCTGACCATGGGAGATGGTGAGTCTGTTGATGAGTTCCGCAGCAAGCTGAATTCGATTTCTCAGGAGGCAGTTGTTTTGGGGAAGAGATACAAGGACAAAAAGCTAGTGAAGAAGTTTCTCAGGAGTTTGCCTGCTAAGTTTCAGTCGCACAAGTCTGCTATTGATGTCTCCCTAAACTCAGATGAGTTGAAGTTCGACCAAGTGGTTTGGATGACGCAGGCTTATGAGCTGCAGATGAAGAAGAAAGATCAGACTACATGGAAAGGCATGGCTCTGACGGATGTTGAGAATCAGACAGGTGTGACTGAGGACACCATTGGGTTGATTGTCAAGAAATACTTCAGAAAGATGGAAAGAGGTCAACGCACGGGAACCTCGACATTCGGCAAACCGGTGCTGAATGTAAGGGTATTGGACACTTCAAGTCTGAATGTTGAACTATCAAGAGGAAAAGGTTGTTGAAATGCTATGAGTGCAAAGGCTATGGTCATATGACGGTGGATTGTCTTAGATCATCTGGGACAAAACAAAAGTCGTATGTGACGTGGAGCGAGTGTGATACTGACGAATACGAGAAGGATGGAGAAGAAATTCTCAACAAACATGTTGCTAATTTCGGTGTCATTGAAGAAGAAGAGAAAGGGACAGCTCTGGAAGTCCAAATTGAAGAAAATCAGGCGTCTGATTCAATCAGAGGAGGAAGACCATGATCTGCCATTGGAAGAGCATATCAGTATTCTGATTGAAGATCTGATTATGAGAAAAAAGGAGAATCACGATCTCATTTTAGAAAAGAAAGATTTTATGAGTAAGATCTCTGTTCTTGAAAATGAGTTGTCTGAGGAAAATGTCAAATCACCGGGTTTGGAGAAACAATTGGAAAATCAGCTGAGAAATATCAAGATGCTAAGTAGAGGAACCAAAGACCTGGACAAGCTCCTGACTGTTGGCAGAACGTGAAATGTCAACTGGGGACTGAGGTTTCAAGGAGGTAATTTGAGTGGTCCAAGTCAGTTTGTTAAAGGTTCAACCTCAGTTGAGAATCAACCAGAAGCAAACCAGAAAAAGGAGCATCAGGAACCCGAAGTGGTGTGATCAGAAGTGTGTCTACACACAACTGGAGAAATTTTGACCATAAGCATGATCAATACAATTTTAGAAGTAGAAGAATTGGATGCTGGTACTGTGGCAGTCAGAGTCACTACAAGGCTGATTGTTACAGATTCATGAATCGTGTCACACAAGCCATGCGTTAGAAGAAGTTTCACAGAGATGGTAAGCAAGCCAATCATGTGTACATTAAGAAAAATGATTTCTACTGTCATGTGGCATACACAACAGAGGAGCATGACTCTGGACAGAAGAAGTGGTTGTTCAAGACACATGACTGGAGCACACTAAAATCTGAGTAATTTTGAAGAAGTCTCAACTGGAAGATTTACCTTTGGTGATGGAGCAAAAGGGAAGATCAAAGGCAAAAGTATCATTAGTGGTAAAACTCAACCAAATCTGAAGGATGCGTATCTTGTTGATGGTCTAAAAGCTAACTTACTTAGCATCAGTCAATTGTGTGATGATGGGCTGGATGTCACCTTTACAAGGGTTGGATGCAAGCACCTTTACAAGGGTTGGATGCAAGGCAGTTGACAAACATGGATGTGTAAGACTTGAAGGTCAGCGATCAGACAACTGCTATATGTGGCAATCTCACAAGACATGTTCGAGCACTATTCCGAATAACGAAGCAGAACTCTGGCATCCGAGGATAGGGCATATGAATGTTCGAACAATGCTGAAGCGTGCTCACCATATCTCAAATAAAGACCAGGTAACTGCTGACGCTGAGTCCTCGAAGCAGGAACTTGGAGAACAATCTGAAAACACATATCAAGATGATGATTGTGGTACTCCGAGTACTCTGGTGCATCATAATCACTTTACAAACAAGGTTGATTTCCTTCATATGGTCGGGAAACGTAAGAACACTAAGTTGTTCCCTCAGAACACTGAACTAGTTCAGTTTGCATGCTTTGTATCAATAACAGAGGCGAAAAATCACAATGAGACGTTGAGTGATGAATATTGGATAGTTGCTATGCAAGAAGAACTTGAGCATTTCAAGCGAAGTGATGTGTGGGATTTGACTCCACGACCACATGATGTCAACGTTGTAGGAACAAAGTGGATTTTCAAAAACAAGACTGATGAAAGTGGACATGTGGTCAGAAACAAGGCGCGACTTGTAGCTCAAGGATATTCTCAGGTTGAAGGAGTTGACTTTGATAAGACCTTTACCCTTGTTGTCAGACTTGAGTCCATCATGTTCCTGTTTGGGATAGCATGTATTATGAACTTCAAACTACATCAGATGAATGTTAAGAGTGCGTTTTTAATAGAGTTCTACCAGAGGAAGTTTTCGTAGAGCAACCCAAATGATTTGAGGTTCCTGAACATCCAGACTATATCTACAAGCTGAAGAAGGCACTGTATGGACTGAAGCAAGCTCCAAGAACCTGGTATGCACGACTGACAATATTCCTGGTCAGTCAAGGGTATGTTTGTGGAAGTGTTGATAAAACACCGTTTGTGTTTAAAACTGGCACCCCCAGTGATCACAAGGCAATGAAGCAAGTCACACAGAGTTTTCAGGCTGCATTAGCTGCATGTAAGTGATGTATCTTCTCCACTTCAGAATCGTCCTTCTGCATTTGTTTGGGTGTTTTTAACTTAGTTATGCACTCAAGCTGGGGGAGATGTGTCGGATTCTGGATTCATGGGGAGATTGATTTATGGGGGAGCTTGATTTCAGGCCATTGTTTTTATTCTGTTGAACTCGTTCTTTTGGTCTGTGATATATTTTGAACATGGCTGTTTTGGACAAGTTGTCATTTTGATATATGCTAGATGTTGGTCTAGATGTTGTCTTGTTGCCGTGTTTGGGTTTCTCTCTATTTGACTTTTAGGTTTCGACAAGGAGATTGCTTGAGTATCAAACTAAGTAAAAAAGGAGGAGATTGAAGATGCAGATTCTGGAACAGCTCGATGGTTGGATCAGAAAGCTGCACCAGATCACATCAGGAAGTTGAGTTGCTGACATGGACGTCCGTGTTGGCGTGGAAGACCATGAGCGGATTGTGTAATGAGGTAAGTGGCGTGAGCTGACTTGGCAAGAAAATAAAGGTGTGATTCGTGTGGAGATGTTCTGGAGATTTAGTGAATATTCTCCACAACAAACAAGGAAGGGATAAGCTTGAAAAACATGAAATATCCATAACTGTTGATTCTCGAAGATTCTAGGTTGTAGGGTTTTCGCGGTGGGTATACATATTCTAGATTGGCCATGAGCCGTGGGTAAGCACTCTAGAATATTGTGGAAATGTTGTAAACTTCGTAGCTAACAAAAAGCTTATAAATTGGGTGTTGATTAACTCTCTTTGTGTTTCACGGTCGGGTGAATAGGATCAAAGGAGAGTTAGGCTTAGATTTGTTCTTAGTCGGGTTTGATCTATTGGATAGAATAGGTTGAGTAAATTCCGAGATAAAGGAGATCCTTATAAACGATTTTTTATCAATAAGAATAAATATACAAATGTTGCAGTTGGCGCGTTCCAAGTCAAAGTCCTGTTGTTGTGCACTTCTATACCTCTACACAGATTGTCATAAGTACTTTGGTTTTTCTCACTTCTGTAGTCTGAGTCCTTTTATAACCTCATGAGTCTAATTAGTGAACTAAAGGAAGGACTCATAACCCAATTCAAGAGCTCAAGTTCATTCTCAAAGACAATCATCAGAAATTCATCACCCGAGTCGAAGCTCTACTTGGACCCAATCTATTTCTCATTTCTCTCTACTGATGGCGATAAACGAACACCATTTTCCGATGAGACCCGACTCAATTATAATGGACAACTCTGAAACTTCAACGAATATGCTTATTTTCTGATCAATCTGAAGCCATTGCACTCTGAGTTGATTTTCTCCATTGGTCGTGAAATACACAAGCTTCTCAATCTGAAATTTCCAGTCACCATCTCTACATCATCGAACCTTGTAAGGACCTTGGGCAGTCGTAATTTCATCCTCCTAACAACTGAGTTGTGACGACACAAAGCAGATTAAGAGATATGAGCTTGACTTTTCCTTTTCTCTGATTTGGGCCCAAATGAAAAATAGAGGTTCATTTAAATCCATATACACGCAAAGTACACAATGGCTTATGCCCTTGCTTCCTTGATGGCGAGAAAAGCTTAGAATCAATTCCAACTCCCTTTTCGATATCGACCAAAACTAAACCAATGAAATCTCACCACAATCTCTGCAATTTTCAGTGATCGAATGGATGTCTTCATTCATCTGCTGATAGCCACTTTCGATGTCTCTTTCAGAATATGATTTCCGACAATTGTCATAGCATTTACCCGGTGGTTCCTTCGTCGTTAAAATTTTAGAGCTTTAGTCTTCACACAACTCCCTTCTCCGATAATGATGCAATCCCTGTTGAGATTCAGAGAAATCCTAATACGAGAGTAAGCACTTTCTGCTTATTCCTGAAATCTACTACCACCGAATCTGATGCTTTTAAAACCTCTCAAACCTTAATCTGTGAAAAACAACATCTCTTTGCTGCAGACTTTAGAAATTTATGCATAATCACCGTCATCTAACTTCTTCAAGACCACCATGAGCTCATGATTGACTGTGAAATTCTAATTCCCAAAGCTCTTTTTAATGCTTTCATCTTAACTCAAAAATCAACCAGATTCACAAAATAATTCGCCGATGATTCGTCTCTCTATGACGAGAAGGAAAAACTTGCTTCTCCGATTAAAAAAAACCAAAACTAAGACATCTCAGACAGAATCTCTGAGATTTCCGGCAAGAATTCAAATCAATTAACGAGCCTCACACCAATTCTTTCTTCTTTCCGGTTTCGAAGTCTTCTTAAGAGACAATCTACATCGACTTTAAGCTGATTTTGTTGACCAACGCTTCAACATTACCTGAACAAATAAATTTTTCCTTGACGATGATTCTCGACTAAAGCACCCAAGAAATATGGACCAATTGACAATCGACATAGGCCCATATTGAGAAAAACTCCAACTTGCTTCAGTTAGCCAAATCCACAAACAAACTTCTCCTCTCGAGGGTTTCTTTTCTTCTCACGACAGCTACATCAACTCGAACCAGAAGCAGTTTCAAACCCTGATTCGCAGTGGGATTTTTATTGCTCACCAGCACCGTCTCTTCACAAATGGCCACATAATCTCAGTTGTTTCAATTTTCTCCACTAACCACAAATCCACGATCATATCCGAAAATAAAAACGAATCTCTATCGAGTCTCGCTCTGATACCAATTGAAAGTTCATATTTGCGGCTATATCTATACGTTCGAGTATATATGTGCATAAAGTAAATAACACATAGAGTTTTTTAACGAGGTTCGATTTTCCTACATCCTCGGGACTTAGTCCAGAACGAATCAACTAGAACAAAATTGCAATTACAATTACATATGAAATTCAGCACTACGATGCGTATCATTCTTTTCTAAATGAATAATCTATGAAAACAGTATCAAGCCACGCATGACTTGACTACCACCCGACACCACCGGTGCAACACCGTTTCCTCAACGAGTGCGTAATCCAAAGACCATTATCACCAACAGATATACAAATCTCGTATGGTGGAACGACACTACACACATATGTGCCTCTCTCAATAATACCATAGGCGTGTCAAGTATTTATGAGACCGCCTCTTGGTATTTATAATGATAAATCAAATTCATTTTCCTAATTCTACACAAATTAGGAAAATACCATTTTCTATTTCTCTAAAGATTTTGTTCCTTTTTCCTTTGATGTCTTCCTTCTTCATTTGATATCATTAGGTTGGTGATTGTAAACTTCGATTCCATCTTGGATTAACTTGTCCAACTCATCTACAAGTCTCCAAGCCAGCTTTCCTCTCTACAATAGTATTACTTTAGCTTTTAGACTCATGTGACACGTCATGTAACTTTGTGACTCTTGTGATACGTCATGTGATTTGTATCAGCATATGTATCATGTATGTTCCAGCAGCTGTGTCATGTTCTGTTATGACAGCTTCACAATTCAGTCAACACTAACACTAACACATTTCTGCAGTAGGGAGTTACCGGGAAAATCTTTTATTTCTTCCTTAGTAAGAGGTCTGGTTAAATTCTCAGCCATAGCTTCACATCGGTAATGGAGTAGAGACATCAACTCGTCGATAGATGGAGGAGAGGAATTCACTTATTGTGCTTGAAGGAAATCCATGAAGTACCTTGCTGCCTCTGATTTGATGGCGTTGGGATCAGAAGTGATCAAATGTTTGATCAAATTTCGAGATCGACGAGCTTGGACAGCGCGATGGAAGAAGGTGGTGTTGTGATCTCTATGTCTGAGCCAGTTGATACGGGATTTCTGGCGGTAGAATTGTTCTTCAATTTCAACTAGTGATTCCACTCGGTTGCAACAACTTTTTCAGCTTCAAAATTCTCCACGCTCGGGTTTAAGAGAGCATGCTTTTGACGCTCACACAGAACTTCAAAGGCAATATGAGTTATTTTCGTGATGTCCCAATATCGTTCACGATTAAAATCTCGAAGAGGAAGCTTCAATGACTTTAATTTCTTGTGAAATCTATGGAGTGCCGACCGAAAGATAAACAGGGGCTCTGTTGCTTCCCATACCTCAGTAACCACTTCGTAAATTGTGGGTGCGCAGTAAGGTAGTTGTAGAATTGAAAATGATGCCATTTCGTAACAGTAGTATTATCGATCTTGACAACACATCGAGAACGGTCTGAGATGCCAATTGTCTCAAAAGAAACATAAAATTGTGAAAACAGAGAGCTCCATGAGCCGTTAATTAAAGCTCGATCCAACTTCTTCCCAATATTTGAGGATTTGATGATTGAATATAGAAGGATCTAGAAGATCCACAATATTATTAGTAAATATTGTAGAGTTATTATTTAGATATTATAGAGATTTGTATCTATATAGTTTAGGAAAGATCTTTAGTATAAATATGAATGTAGTCCTAATAATTATTCTCATGAGAGACAATACAATCCTTTCAATCTATCTCTCATCACATTATCATGGTATCAGAGTCCTAATGATCTAACGATCGACTCCGTTCCTCGTTCTTATTTTCTTTTAATCCAAAGTACTTCTATTATTCAAGTCTATCATGGACCTCTGAATCCGAGCCATAGTAACGATCAGCTCCATTTTTGTTTTATGTTTCTGTTTTCCCCATTAAGTCATGTGGTTCTCAATTCAAGCTCATCATGAGCTTCTGAATCTTAAGCCATCAAGCTTCGAATAATTCAAATCTTGTAGACCTTTGAATCTAAGCCTAGTACTTCCACAATTCAAGCTTACGTGCCTCTGATCTATCATAGTGTCACACACAATTTGACATCTTTATCTTTTTACTTCTTCATCGATCTCCTCTTTTTCTACCTTTTTCTTCTTTGTGTTTTTAATTTGATTTTGATAAAAAAAAAAAAAATCTTCTTAACGTCCATGTCACCATGTGAGATCCTTGATCTTAAGTTCATCTCCGCAGCTTCATCGTCATGCTTTGCCATCATCACCACCATGGTCCAAGCTTCACGCTTTGCCCACGTTACTCAAGTTCTACTGTGTGTCTATTTTACAATTCCATCGCACAGTCTACTCACCGATCGATGATCACCTTCTACATTCATATCCTATTATCATTCTCAAGCCGTTCATTTCGCAATATCTCCATTACCGCCTTGAGTTTGAGGAGGCGTATAGAAGGATCTAGAAGATCAACAATATTATTAGTAAATATTGTATAGTTATTATTTAGATATTATAGAGATTTGTATCTATCTCTATAATATTATTTAAGAACACATTTTTAAAAATAAAATTTGTTTTGTAAGTTATTACATGAAATGCCATTACAAATAACAAAGAATAATTGAAATAGGAAATGATATAATAGTCTTTTAAAATTATTGATTAAAATATGGAAAATATATATTTTGCATTAAAGATGTTATTTATTATTTAATTTCTTAATTATTTTTAATATTATATATTTTAAAATAATAATCAATTCATATATATTCAAAAAATATATATATTCAAAATCTTGCTATATTTTTTAAGATTATAAGTTTTTGCGGTTTATACCAGATAATATTTTAGTTCAATACAAACAGGTTAAATAGCTTTATCTATAATAATTAGTTAGTTATATTGTAAAATTCATATAAAATCAATTTTTCTTAAATTTCAAAATAATTTATTTAAAAAAAATTACTCCGCGCTATAATCTTAGTATAGTTTAGAAAAGATCTTTAGTATAAATATGAATGTACTCCTAATAGTTATTCTCATGAGACTAAATACAATTATTTCAATCTATCTCTCGTCACATTATCATGAACCTCCTCTGTATTTCCAGGGATTTCCGCATCGTGATTTTGCTTGAGGTCTGCTAGTGTTTCTGAATCTGCACTCACCACAGTTTCTGAATCTCAATCTGCTGGTGTGGTCTCTTTTAAAATATATATATATATATATTTTTCTAAGATCTCTTACATGAAATTATATTGTAAATTTGAATAGAAATTGGAGATTTGGACACTACAACAAATCGGCTACACTCATGGCAAACGTAATATGATTATACACATCTTTGTTGGCCGAAAAAACCGTGGATCTTGTATCGTCTGGATCAACCGACAAAATCATATTGCAGTAGTCAGCGGCATCACGTGCAAGACTGAGCTCGTCATCGGTCTCATCCAGGTCACCTTTCTCCATCGAGAACTCTGCCTTCTTTAGCCCCTCAACTACAGATTCCTTATAGTTCTCTGCACAACTCTTAAAACATGGCTTTTTCGGGGAACCGATGAGGATCATCGTGTGGTCAGCCTTCTCCACGGCTATAGACAGAGCGGCCTTAGCCAACTCCAATGCAGTCAATGCAGAGAACGTGCGTTCATTCGAGGTTAGGGCTTGGATACATCCTTGTTCTTGGGACGAGATAGTGGCAGTCCCTTTACAAGCCTTCGATATCAGCAAGGACGGAAATGGGCATGTCATTGGTTCCGTTGATAAATGGCTAGCAATAATTGATTTTGCGGTTGTTGATGGCCATCTCGAGAGGAGAAGAAAAGTTACAATACAGATTGATATGTATGCATGAGATGCGTAAAAATAAGCCATTGAATGTTCAACAAAGCTTTTTCTATATTGTGACAAGTTTATTAGGATCAATAGATTAGAGTATGTACATATATTGACTTGTGATGTAGGCAATGGTTTCTTTTTTTTCCCGTCAAAAGTTATCGTGAATCTTCCACTGTTCATTTCCACAACTTTTAAGCATAAAATGCTATTTATGGGGTTTTTTGTTGTTGTTGAAAAAAGGGTTGCTATTGATGGGTTTTGTTTGAATGATCTAGGATCAAAACTCGTGACACTAATAATAAGAGAGAGATAACAAAAAATAGAAAAGAGATTAAAACTCGTGACATTAATATATTAGGCATTAATATGTTTTAAACTTATAATCTGTAAGTCAATATGTTAGTGTTCATGAAGTACACTTGATAATAAATTGGGTTAATTTACATGTGAGAAAATTGGTTAATTTGCAAAACTGTAGCAACAAATTATTAAAGAGTATTTTCAATAAATTTCTTGTTCAGGAAATATATGACGCAATCAAAAATTACTAGGTTCTGCAAATCCTAATGTAAGGATTTTTAACTTCTTGAGTACTTTGATTTTAAGATTTATGAAACTTAAACGAACACAAGAAACTTCATCACATAGTTCCTGACCTTTAACCAGTAGATTAAGACTGTTGATCATTATTTCGTGTAGTGTTGGAAGGGTTAAGTGAGTCTCTGAAGGCTCATCCTCACTGGGTAATCTCGATTACTCAACCCTCTCCCCTTGTTTTCTTTCAGGTTAGAATGGATCGTGTGCGTTGTGTTGTTGTTGTTACCGGGCGTTTTCCTGGCAATCATGTGCTGCTGGCCATTGGTCGACCTAACATGCCCGATTCTCGGTTATCTCCGGAGACCTGTGATAGGGATGTTACACATTTCTAGTATCTTGCTAAGTCCCTTACGAGGCACCATTTCTCATCACGGTTTCTGTAGACGATCTAGTGGGCCATATCAATTTTATCTAGATGGAAGAGATTGAACCCATCCAATGCAACAAAGAAAATCGAAGATATCAAACGTTTACTTGAGCAAGCCGAAATTGATGATTCCTTCCCGAGTGAAGAGATCCTAAATCTAAAATGGGATTTATGGGCGGCGTATCGTGAAGAAGAACTTTATTGGAAGAAAAAGTCGAGTTTTATGGCTAAAGGGAGGAGATCGAAACACAAATTTTTTCCACGGGGCAACTAAACATCGATGGGCACGAAACAAAATCACCAAGATTAAAAAATCTGACGGATCTTGGGCAGAAGATGAAGACGGCATAGAGAAGGTAACCACAAATTATTTCCAGAATCTCTTCATGTCGTCGCATCCAAATGACTTTGAGGAAGCTCTCTGGTACGTTACCGCGCAAGTTTCCCTAGAGATTAATACTTCCCTCACCCGATCTCGAACGGACGACGAGATAAAAAAGGCCGACTTTGAGATAAATCCTGAAAAAGCGCCCGGCCCGGATGGGATGACGGGCTTATTCTACCAGAAGTTCTGGGAAGTTACAGCGAAAGATATCATCAAGATGGTAAAAGATTTTTTTGTCACGAGAAGTTTTGATGATCGCCTCAACCAAACTAATATTTGTTTAATCCCAAAAACAGAGAAGCCGAGAGCGATGGCGAAGTTCAGACCCATCAGCCCGTGCAACGTAAGCTACAAGATCATTTCCAAAATCTTATGTAAACGATTAAAGCATTTTCTCCTGAAGTTAATGTCGGAGACTCAATCAGCCTTTGTGGCTAGACATCTGATCACAGATAATATACTGGTAGCGAAGAAAATCTTACATGCCCTTACGAACGAACCCTATTTGCAAATCTAAATTTGTGGCAATAAAAACGGATATGAGTAAGGCATATGATACGGTGGAATGGAGGTTCTTGGAAGCTCTAATGCTTAAAATGGGCTTCGGTGCGAAGTGGGTTTCATGGATCCGATGGTGCATGTCTTCGGTTTCATATCAAGTCCTCCTGAATGGAGAGCCGAAAGGAAATATAACCCCATCCTGGGGTCTTCGTCAAGGGGATCCCCTTTCACCCTTCCTATTTATCATCCTTACTGAAGCTCTTATCGCTCAGCTCCAAGGACCGGAAGCAGAAGGGCGTATAACAGGTCTAAAAATAGCGCAAGCAAGCCCATCGGTTTTCCATCTTCTGTTTGCGGATGATAGCCTTTCCTTCTGTAAAGCGGATGTCCTGCAATGTGCAGAGTTGATGAAGATCATAAATTTCTATGGACGAGCTTCAGGACAGCAACTAAATGTCTCAAAATCGGTCATCCTATTCGGAAGTAAAGTGGCCCCTGAGGTCAAAACTGAACTTAAGAGGACGCTAGGTATTTCGAAGGAATGAGGTATGGGTATGTATCTGGGTCTCCCCGAAAGGATATGTGGCTCGAAGAAACATGCTTTCGCCTTTATTCAAGAGCGTCTAAATAGCTGAATTAATTCCTAGTCAGCAAAGCTCCTATCAAAAGGAGGTAAGGAAATCCTTATCAAATCGGTTGCTCAAGCTCTCCCGACCTATGTTATGTTATGTTTTCTCTTACCCCAGGAGATTATTAATAAAATCAGAGGCGCTATCTCAAAATTTTGGTGGAATACCAAGCAAAATAATCAAGGCCTACATTGGATAGCATGGGACAAAATATGTATCCCCATAGATAAAGGCGGTATGAGCTTTCGTGACCTAAAGAACTTTAATCTCACACTCCTTGCGAAGAAATTATGGCGTCTTATCCAATTTCCGTCTTCACTCCTCGCCCGAATTCTAAAAGAAAGGTATTTCTGATACTTAACCCCGATGGAAGTGGGGAAATCAAACTCCCCATCTTATGGGTGGTGAAGCATAATGGCTTCTTACAGTCTCCTCCAAGCTGGTCTAAAGAAATCGATAGGATCAGGTTTTAATACGAAAGTTTGGCAGGATAATTGGATACCAATAATTCCTTCTAGACCAGCCACATATAATGACATCGTTTACAGAGATCTGCTTCTCTATGTTGGACACCTGATTGACCAGAATACTAAGGAATGGAGATTGGAGACTTTGCAGAACCTAATCGCCCCCGAAGACATCCCGTTAATACGGAGTATTAAGCCGAGCAGAGGCTACAAGGCAGATGTTTTCTGATGGAATCATACAACGTTTGGCATCTACTCGGTAAAATCAGGTTATGCATTCGCAATTCAGCTGAAGGAGGACGAAGGCCTGCAACAGATCCTCGAGCCCAGTATCACACCTCTAAAAAGAAAAGCCTGGACTTTGAAAACACCAAGGAAGATCCAACCTTTCTTGTGGCAGGTTGTTTTGGGGTGTGTTCCCGTATGTAATAAACTGGCAGATCGTCACTGCGGTACTGATAGTAGACTTTTTGGTCTTTCTAGATATCAATTACTCTAGATACTAAGTAGTATAAAAGGTATCGAATCCAATGGGTTAAGTTCCAAAACACCAAGAATACATAGAACTGTTTAAATTAAGCAACAAGATTGGTTTGGTTTCAATTCTAGCAATCCTTATTCAATTCAAGAAGAGCAAATAAGTAAACAAGTACTAATCGAGATTTAACAAATGATTAAAGCAAGCTCTAGAGTGAGGTTATTGACTTGGGTGAATTCATTGATTGATCAAGGATGCTAAATAACACAAACAAGCATTTCTCCCTAGGCTTAGAATGTCAAAACAAGACTAACCCACTTCCATGGTCTTAAAAACTTTGTTAATTAGCAAATCAAGAACAAACTTCCATTCGTGAAAAACTAATTAACAAGCATGAATATCCAATTCCAATGGCCATAATACTCTTTAGGCATCTAATTCCTTAGGCTAAATAAGTAAAATCTCTTATCTAACTTGTATGGGCATTTAATCAAACACATTATGTGCCTAAAATGGGCTAAGGTCTAAATTAGTTTTTCCAAGCTTAATCTAGCATGAAGAGTCTTAGATAAGAGAGGGAGAAGATGATCTAGGTCCTAAACATCTTTAACCAATCAAGAAGACACCTAATCTACCTCACCCATGAGCTTTAAAGCAAACTACTCACTAATCATCATAGAATCCTCAAATCTCATAAGAGAAATTAATGATCCCATGATTAAGTGATTAGGGAGATGAAAGATTAAGGAAAGAAAGATGAAAACTTGATTAAATAAACTTAGGTTGCATAAATAAACCAAGATCTCTTAAAATCTTAGCAAATCACCAAAAAGAGGGTTCTTTGCCTTAGAAAAATAGGATAGATCTAACAAAATTAGGTTTTGAGCTTAAATAATGTTGCTGGGCAGACCGGGTCAACCCGGGACAAACCGGGTCTTGACCCGGTTGAAAATGGGTCGGGGTGAGAAGAGCACCGGTTGGTAAAATCGTGATATCTCCTGTAATACATGTCCGAATGGTCTCCAACCACCTCTTGTGGACAGCTAACTCACTAGGTTACGACTTTGGTGAAGACCACCGAGGTAATTCGGATTGGATACCCTTCGTCCAGCCAGGTCTTTCAGGCACGTCGGGTGGCTTCGGCTGGTTTGGTGCTGGGCTTCTAGGCGCATACCGGATGCTTGGATCAGCGTGGAATGAATCCCATCCGGAACTGGGCTCGGACCGCATACTGGACGGCGGATCCGTTATGCAGTTTTATCACCCGAAGATTGGCTACGCACACCGGATGCTTGGAGCGGCGTGGAATGGGTCTCATCCGGCGCTGGGCTCTGGTCGCGTACCGGACGGCAGATCCGGTACTGATGCCCTGAAGACGCGTACCATACGCTTGGATTGGTGTGGAGTGAGGCTCTTCCGGTGCTGGGCTTCAGGCTGCATACCGGACAGGGGATCCGGTATGTCCGACATGCTCTCGGTAAAACGGCAATATCTCACGAACCATGTGTCCGAATGATCAGAAACAACTTCTTGTAGTTAGCTAACTCTCCTGGCTACAACTTTAATGAAGGCCATCGAAGCTGATTCGGATCGAAAGGCCTTCGTCCTGCCGCAATCTTCCGGTGTCTCGGATGATCTTTGCATCCTACTTTGGTCCAACAATCCAAATATCCCCAAAATGCCTCCAAGGTACCTAAACACACTCCAAAACATGAAATATGCACTAGGACCTAATGAAAACACCTTAGAAAATTATGGAATACACATACACGAGACCCAAAACACTAAATAATATGTATGCTAAAATGTATAAAATATGGGAATATCAGGTACGGACCGGTTCTGTCTGACATGTGGAGCGGAGTTGGAATCTATAAATCACCTTCTCTTCGAGTGCCCCCCAGCAATCCAGACCTGAGCACTTTCAGGGATTCCATCCAGTCCGGGCCTTTTCCCGTGTGATTCTCTATATAGGAATTTCGATTATCTCCTTTGGCGTGCAAATGAAGAAGGTGTAATGGAAAAACATCTAGAGGTTTTCCCGTGGATAATACGGTATATTTGGAAGGCCAGGAACGATAAAGCATTTAATGGCAAGGATGTATCACCCGTTGATACCCTTCAACTCGCCATCCATGAAGCAGAAAATTGGAAAGTTGCACAAGTGGTCTCGCAAGTAGATGAAGAAAGTGTCAATCCACCCGGCCCTCCCCAAGGTGTTGAGAGAACCGGACCAAGATCTCGTTGTCAAATTGATGCGTCATGGGCATCCGATGACTACCTGTTTGGGGTGAGAGTAATCAAGCTTGATAACGGACGAAGAACCTTCAGCGCTTTTGCGAAGGAAAGAACTCTATCCCCCCTTCATCCCGAATTTAATACCTTATTATGGGTCATGAAGACCGTCTTGCTGCTAGGAGTACTAGCGATGAATTTTCAATTTTTAATCAGATTGCCGAACCGAACCCAAAAAATAAAATATCCAAATGGATCCTAGACCTCTAGTACTGAAATACCCAAAACCCGAAAAAACCAAACCGAACCCGATCCAAAACCTGAAAAACCGAACCGAACCCTATCCGAAACCCAAATGCCAGGCCTAGTTTCACTTTCGACTATTATATATGTTTGTCATACGATTTAGTTAAGATCCAAAAAACATGATCTCTTCATTGTTTTCTAATTTCAATGCCTAACATTTTGTTATACATACACGCACACTTCCGAAATTTTATGACAAAAATTGATAAAATATTAATGATATTGGCATGTGTTTGTAAAATATTTAAGCTGAATCTTTCGGCGTGAGCGTGACACGTAGGTTAATTATAACTCACGAGATTGTGACATTTGTCACGGTTGTTAGTTTAGATCTTGACATGTGTCAATTTAATTAACAAAGTAAAAAAAGAAATAAAGTAAATATTAAAAAATGTTTATTAAAAAAGGCCATCTTAAAAAAAGAAAATAAAGAATAAATAAAGAAAACTTATAATAAAAAAGAAAACTTAGAATTAAAGTAAATATTAAAAATGGTTAACTTAAAAAAGCAATCTTAAAAAAGGGAAAAAAAAATCTACACCTTAAAAAAAGAAAACTTCTAAAATAACCACTTAAAAAAATGCAACCATGACCAAAACAATAATAATCACGACCAAAAGAATAAAACACGACCAAAACAAATAATAAGATCTACACCTTAAAAAGAAAACTTATAAAATAACCACTTAAAAAAATAACCACGACCAAAAGAATAATAATCACGACCAAAACAATAATAAGTTTAAAATTATAATAAAAATGTTAAAAAGAAACACGACCAAAAACAATAATAAGTTTAAAATTATAATAAAAATGTTAAAGGGAAAGGAAAACTTATAATAAAAAAGAAAACTTAGAATTAAAGTAAATATTAAAAATGTTTAACTTAAAAAAGACAATCTTAAAAAAGGCAATTTTAAACTCTATATAAAAAGGAAAATTATTAATATACAACGATAATGAAACTCTATATAATAAGATCTACACCTTTCTAATTTTTAAATACTTCCATCTTTTAGTTCTTTTATTCAAATTCTAAACAAGCAAATCATGACTTCTAAAACACAAAAAAATCGATCAAAGCTATTTTACTTTGAATCAATTAGATAAAAATAGGATCTATCGTCGTACTATAGTGCGCATAATTCGAAAGTGGGAAGCTAGAAATCTAAAAGCAAATTAATAATGTGCTTATGGGAGTGGAACTTTTATTCCTTGATGAAAATGTTTGTATCATTTAGATTAAATATATACATACTCTTTACAAATATTGATGTTTAAATTTGTGTTGTTTTAAACAGGATAATACAATTCAAGGTTTTGTGCATCATTCTCTTCTTCAAAAATTTGGAGATCAACTCTGCGTAGGAAGCATCATCTAAATTTGCAACTTTAATGTTCAATCTGCTAACAACAAGAAATATAAAGTTTTTATCCATCAGTCTTTTAAAAGATTAACAGAAAGAACAAATGTTACTAATGTTGGACAAGAATTCAGCAAAATCCCTTTTGAGAAGTTTCGTCTTCAATCTAAAGGGATGCAAATGATTAGGGCGAAAGTAAGTTATGATGTCTTTATCATTCCCTCTTTTCACTGTATTAAACAATATTAATGCAGACCACCTTCCTAAGAAGTTTTGCACATCTTAGGAAGATGGTTTTAACTCTCTTACTAGAGAAGTAAGTTATTTAACCCACATGATGTCTTTAATATAAAATACTTATTACGTATATGTCGTCTTTATATATGACTGTTAATCTTGACAGTGAAATTGAAGTACCGATAACCATATGGGCGGAACAGACTGAAATTGTGATAACCCAACCCGGCCCAATTTTTTAATTTTTCCCTAAACCGGACCGAGGCCTGTATATAAACCTAAATCAAGAAAGAAAAACCCTAGGTCTATTATTTTTCTCCTCTCTCTTTCTCTCCTCTTCTCTCGCAGCCGCAGCTCTCTCCCAGCCTCTGCTCGTCGTCGCCAACTCCTCCTTGCCGCCAGCCACAGTCGCAAGTCACCACCACCGCCGTTTTCCTTCTCCCTTCATTTCCTTGCCGCACAGAAACATCAGTCACCTTGCGAAGCGTCTCCAGATCGAACCATGACGAACCAGACGACGCGAAGCATATCAAACTGAATCCCCGTGTCTCCTCTATCTTTCGGGACCGAGTTTGGCCAGATCGGAGATCGGAGCCCACAGATATCGCCCTTCCAGTGATGAGTATCGGATCTGCCGGAATCCAGGAAACCCTAACCGCCGCCGTCATCTTGCAGGATATTTTCCGGACGAACCGCCGCGTACCAGAGGATCTAGTACCTATCAAATTGAAGCCCCAGAGGTCCTCTTACCGTGAAGACCAAGATCGCCCATATCCGATGTCCCTAGAAGAAGCTATGGCCTCATCTTCACGACTGGTACCTGCTGGCGGGACTGCAGTCCGCAGATCAGACGCGTCTGAGGAGAAGGGATGAACGGAGGACCAAATCAGAACGGATCAACTTCAAACTTGGCAAGCACATTCTAGACTCTTCTTTCTGTCTACTGCCGCAAGCGGATCTGATTTTGGAATCATGGTTTGAGAATTGTGCTTGTTTTCCCGAGACATACCTGTGCAGATCGAGATTACGGACAGTCAACTTCGGAGGTGATTTCCTGGCGATCCAGAAAGCTCCAGGAGGCGATCAATATCTCTCTGGAAAGATCGTTGAGTCTACTTTCCGAATCCGCCTCCTGATCTCCATTCCGAATTTCCACCAGAGAGTTATTGCCACTCTTGTATCGTGTGTCGATACTGTCCAAGGCCAAGGTGAGGACTAGCTGCTCCCATCCTCTCGTCAATACTCGTTTTAATGATGCGTTAGTCTAGTTTTAAACCATAGCTGTTAGAATTGTTTGTTAGGACTAGACGAATGTTAGGTGCTGGATTTGTGTTGCTTGCTTATTGATGATTGATGGTTGCTGGAGAATATAGAGCTAGTAATTAAATCTGGAATGTAACTTGATAGAACCTTAAAAAGAATCCATTGCCTGATAACCTGTTTATTCTCTCGTTTATGTATTTATGTTAAGTAAGAACCAATATCGAATGTGAATCTAAGAAAAGGAACTAGACCATTAAAACAGGAGTTGTTTGTGCTTGTAAAGGATGTATGCGGTTAATAGAACTGTTAGGTTGGGGGCTGTTGTGACGTATAACGGTGCGTAACAGTTTCCCACGGTGGAAGGGTGAAGCCGACCCCCAGATGGGCAGTTTCACTTATAAAGATAAGTGTATGTAACCCAACGGCGAGACCTGACCAGCCTCACATGGGGGCTGTTGTGACGTATAACGGTGCATAGCAGTTTCCCACGGTGGAAGGGTGAAGCCGACCCCCAGATGGGCAGTTTCACTTATAAAGATAAGTGTCTGTAACCCAACGGCGAGGCCTGACCAGCCTCACATAGGTGCTGTTGTGACGTATAACGGTGCGTAGCAGTTCCCTAACGGCGGAGGTTTTGCCGAACCTCGAATAGTGTGATGAGACTATGTATGTGAGACCGTGTCATGTGATTATGAGTTTAGATGAGTATAATTCTGTGGTTAGTAAAGTTAGTGGTCCTGCTTGAGCTTGTTTTAGGATTAGACTTTCTCTGACTTAATTCGGTTGTTGTCTGATGATGGAAAGTGGGTCTCTTATGACTCATCCTCACTGGGTAATTTTATATTGCTCACCCCTCCTCCCTTGTCCCCTTTCGAGTTAGTTTGGATCGGAAGTTGGGTTATTGTTGTTACCGGGCGTTTTTCTATCGATCCTGTGTGCCCCCATCGCGTAGCATACCCTAGTCCCGGTTCTCCCAAGAGACCTGGGATATGGATGTTACAGAAATATTTGAAGACAAGTATCGAGTGATAGAACAATTTGTTTGTCGGCATCTTCTTCAACTAAGTTTTATTTAAATTATGATTCTGATTCGGTTACTGAATTTCGGAAAATGTATTCTAGGTTATGCATATTTTTAACTATCTAAATAACTAAAAATATATAAACTAATGAATTTTTCAACTTTTTTATTAGCTTCAAGTATGATGGTAGCTGGTCAGTTAATCATCGTAGTATGATTCAGCATGCTAAACTTGATGAGGAACAGCAAACCATTAATGATATTTGGAAATTTTCATCCTCGGATAACCGTATGATAATACAATTATCTCTATTTCTTTTTTTTTTAGTTTCGACATGATTTATACATTTATTATATTAGATTTATACTAACATGTTTGTTATTTTAACAATTGCAGACAAAAGAATTTTTATGTGAAGCAACTATCACGGATATTTTTTTATGTAATGGGTGGAACTATATATATATCATGTTCAGCTTGCAGGAAAAAATTATTAAAGTTGGAGACCTCACTTTTTTTGCAAAAAATGTGGTAAATCACAGGCCGTTGGAGTACTAAGGTAAATTTAGTTATTTTAAATTATTTATTTGTATATATAATTATATATGGCTAGAAATAATAACACAACTTATTATGTTTCCAGTTATAAGATTGAAATAATCGTCGACGATGGATGTGATTCTGCAACTTTTATCCTATGGGATGACGAAGCCTTAAAAATCATTGGAACACCAGCATCAAATATAGCTACAGCAGATGTAAGTATTATTTTTATTTTATATCGTTAATGTATATATTTACATCTACATATGGATCTCTCTACTTTTGGATCCATTTTTACAAGAGTCATTGTCGATTGGCAAAGGCACCAGCGAGAAGGAGGCATTGTCGATGTGCTATCATCGAGGAGATATCAAAATTACGAACCTTTTATTTTAGGTAAGTTTTGTTTAATTTAATTATGTATATGTATGTGTATATATGTCTACTTCTAATTTTACACCTACTTAATGTACATGATCTCAAGCTGATCAAGTTTGTTATCTTTCATACCCATACATTAAACAACCTCGGAAGGTGTGGCTCACAGTTCTCAAAGTAAATCCAAGGCAAGGTGTTCAAGGAAAGTTTAACGAAAAAGAGCTGATTATATTGCAGCAAACAGTTGATGATGGCCTCACGGATACGATTGATGAAATCATAATTGATAGTTTAGTACAGGGCCGGGAAATCATCCTTATGAAAAAATTGATTTTGATATCGAAGACCAAGAAGCTGAGGACAAATTTCGTTCTAATTTATCATCTTCCGATGATGAAGATGAGGAACTTGAATAAAACTTAACTTTATATCTCTGTAATAAATTTTGTAAAAAAAAATATATCAGTTATCATGTATGTTTTGTAATATAATTATCATGTATAATTATCATGTATAATAACTTTGTAATATAATTATCATGTATAATTATTGTCTATGTTTTGTCACAAAAGAGTCTTTATATATTAGTTATTGTTAACAAATACCGAATAATCGTAATAGCACTTTGGTTACACACCTAGTTTGTGGATCACATGTCTGTAGTTCGAGACTCAGGGAAAACAAATTTATATATTAGTTAATTATATAAATACCGAATGATCGTAATGGCACTTTGGTTACACAGCAAGCTTATGTTTCAGAAGTCTGCGGTTTGAGTGCGGTTTGAGATTCTGGAAAACAGTTTTTCTACATTTTTCTAAGTAGTCACAAAAGAGTCTTAAAATACCCACTAATTTGCGACCACTTCCTGACCAACACCTGAAAATGTGACTGATTTGCTACTGTTTAGCAACTACCCTCTATTTTTTTCAAAAAACTATCAATATAGAATTGTAAATGTGTTAATTTGTACGTTTTTACATAGATTTGAATTATAAATACACTGATTCATGATAACAGAGAAAAACATATAAATTCTAATATTTTTAAACTTATGGTTGTATATTTTCATAACATGTAGTAAATACATATAAGTTTTATGTAAAATGATTTAGTAATATATAATTTTTTCAAAATTTACAACATTTCTTAGTTTACTGTTTAAATAGAGAGTTTTAGTGTTAGGATTAGTCAAAGAATTAAAAAAATCATCATATTTTTATTAAGAATGATTGAAAGTTTAGGGTTTAGGGTATAAGTTTAAGAATAGTCACAAAACAGTCGCAATTTGCGACCATTAGTCAATTTAATATGTAGTCACAAAAGAGTTTTAAAATACTCACTAATTTGCGACTACTTCCGGACCAACACCTGAAATTGTGACTGATTAGCTACTGTTTAGCAACTCCACTCTGTTTTTTTTTTTAAAATCATCAATATAGAATTGTAAATATGTTAATTTGTATTTTTTACATAGATTTGAACTACTAAATACACTGATTCATGATAACATAGAAAAAACATATCAATTCCCATATTTTAAAATTTTAGTTGTATATTATCATTAGATGTAGTAACCACATATGTGTTTTATATGAAAATATATATAAATATATAAAATTTTCAAAATTTACTCTTTAAATAGAGAGTTTAGTGTTATAATAGAGAGTTTAGTGTTATAATTATTTAAAGAATTATTGTTTAGTCATATTTTTATTAATAATGATGGAAAGTTTAGGGTTTAGGGTATAAGTTAAAGAAGAGTCACTAAACAATCGCTACTTGTGTCCATTTTGTGATCATTTTGCGACCAACTCAAATTTTATAGTTTTTTTTGGTGAAATAACACGTGGCAATTTATCCCTCCTTTTTTTATTTTGCGACTCTTTCGCGACTCTTTAGAGACTGCTTCGTGAAACTCTAAATGAAACTATTTCTCTTCTTTGTCTCTTATCTTCTATTGTCGAAAAACCCTTAACATTTCCTCAATCGCCGCCGCATATCTCTCTCAATCTCCGATCTTCCTCTCAATCTCCGCAACCATCTCTTTCAATTGCTCTCACTCTCCGATCCTCCTCTCCGAATCTATCTCTCTCTCAATCTCCGAAGATAATGCCTGGCACGGGAAAGACAAGTAGAGGCCGCGGTGCCGGATCATCTTCTCACGCCTCCAACTGATCATCTGATGCGACAGTATCCTATTCCCAGACATCTAGACCATCTATTCCAGCCCAATATCCACCGACGACACAACCGCAAACCTCTAATCAACAACCGCAAGGAGCCAATGTACAACCCGAATTCGCGATTCAATAACCGCAAACCTCTAATCCCCAGTCACAAGCTCATCCTCTTCACATTCAGCAGCAACAACCGCATCCTTATCTGTTTCGCCAAGAACAACTGCCGCAAGTTCAGATCCTAGAGCATCTCAATCCGCAGCAGCAACCGAATCCTCCTCCTCCTAATGATCCATAGCAACAATCGGACTACCAACAACTGTTAGATGATTTGTTGGCCCATGGTAAAGTCTTCCTTTGATAAAATTGTGGTTGCTGGTTTGATTTGCTTTGTACGTAATAGATAGTAGCTCGTTTGATTTTGTAAGCTTTGATTGAAATAAATAGTATTAGCTCATATCAGTATTGGCTCAGCTCAGATTATTGAATCCGCTGATTTAGATGGTAGTCTAGGTCTCTCCGTGTCTCTTAACCAATCTGGTTTAGTGATTTAATTCAATGTGTTGTTTTTTCTGTCTCTTCAGTTGTGTTAGGTCGAGTTTTTGGTGTGATAGATCTTCAAGTATTGCTTCAGTTTGTTGTTGGATCGAGTATATAGAGTATGATAGTTCAAAATCGTTTTTCAAAAAAACTGCAGTTTGTGTTTTCATTCTATTATTAGTGTTAACAAGTTGTTCATGTCTCATTAGTTTAGTGAGCTAATTCAAAGTTCTTAACAATCTGGTACATGTAAGATACTATAGCTAAGTGTGAATTGTGTATTTGTTTATGAATAAACAATCTGCTTTTTGTTTGTGGATTTTCATTTAACAGGTTTAACCGAGACAAAGGAAAACTGTCTCGAGTCATTGCTGGTATATTTCAGAGGAAGTTTGATGGTCCGTACTATAGCTGGCGCAAAACGCCTGTAGACATTCAAGAGAGATACTTCAGAACGTGTGCCGTAAGAGTCTTTATATAGTTTTCATTGTATTATAGTGACATATAAAATGATACTTACCATTATTGTATTGTGTAGCAAAAGTACAATTGGGATAGCGGGATTACCGATCTGGTGAAAGCAGGCTTCTTGAAGAGAGCCACAAAACGGATGAAAGGTATCGTTAGTCAAGCTAAACACATAATGAGTTCTTTTGCACCAAGGATTCGATATCGAGATCAAGGACAAGAAAGGAGTTGAGAATGGAGTTGCTGACCACTTATCGCGCATAATGGTCGATGAAGTCGTGCCTATTGGTGATTTCTTACCATAAGAGGGTGTTTACTTCATTGAAACTCAACCACATGATGATCGGTCCGAAAAATCTGCAATTTTCACGAGTGCAGACCTTCAGTATCGATCGATACTCACCTAGTATCGATCGATACCAGACTCGATCCGAACCTTTTCTGGCTGCAGCGCACTTCAACTCTTTTGACGTCTATACAGCTGCTGTATCTAGTCCTGCACGACCATGGTATGCCGACATTGCTAACTATCTTGCTGTAGAGACTGAGCCCAAGCATCCCACAAAGTATGCGAGGAAGAAGTTTATGCGCGAGATGAGACGATTCTACTGGGATGAGCCTTACCTCTACAAGCACTGCTCAGATGGTATCTACAGAAGATGCGTTGCAGAGTCTGAGGTGCCAGCGATTCTTTTTCATTGCCATGGTTCTGAGTATGCTGGTCACTTTGCTACTTTCAAAACGGTATCCAAGGTTCTTCAAGCAGGCTTCTGGTAGCCTACTATGATCAAGGACGCTCATGCCTATATCTCATAGTGTGATGTCTATCAGAGGCGAGGGAAGATCAGCAAGAGACATGTGATGCCACAGAATTTCATCCTTGAGGTTGAGGTTTTCGACTGCTGGGGCATCGATTTTATGGGTCCCTTTCCCTCGTCATACGAGAACATGTACATCCTGGTTGCTGTGGACTATGTCTCCAAATGGGTGGAAGCGATTGCTAGTAAAAAGAACGACTCTGCGGTGGTTCTTAATCTGTTTAAGACCATCATCTTCCCACGATTTGGAGTGCCACGAATTGTTATAAGTGATGGTGGCAGCCACTTTATTAACAAGGTTTTCGAGAGATTGCTGAGGAAGTATGGCGTGAATCATCGCGTGGCTACTCCGTATCACCCTCAGACAAGTGGGCAAGTCAAAGTTTCCAACAGGAAAATCAAGGAGATTCTGGAAAAGACTGTGGGTGCTTCTTGGAAAGATTGGTCTACAAAGTTGGATGATGCGCTATGGGCCTATAGGACTGCTTTCAAGACTCCGCTGGGTACTACACCATTCCACTTGCTGTATGGAAAAGCATGTCACCTTCCAGTGGAGATATAGCACAAGGCTGCCTGGGCAACGAAGTTACTGAACTTCGACATCAAGCCTGCTGCAGAAAGGAGGTTGATTCAGCTGAACGAGTTGGATGAGATTAGGCACCACGCCTACGAGAACTCGAAGCTGTACAAGGAGAGAACTAAGGCCTATCATGATACGAAGATCATCTCCAGAAATTTCGAGCCAAACGACCAGGTGATTCTATATAACTCTCGTTTGCAATTGTTTCCTGGTAAACTACGTTCTCGTTGGTCAGGTTCCTTCACCATCAAGGAGGTCAGACCACATGAAGCTATCGTGCTGGTTAGTCCTATAGGCGATGAGTGTACTGTCAATGGACAGAGGCAGATAATGCCTTTGGATGGGTCACCCACGTTACAGTTAAGCTAATGACGTTGAACGAGCGCTTGGTGGGAGGCAACCCACTGGTGAGTCTGCTTTTGATTCTTTTTCTTTTTATTTTTCCGTTTTGTGTTTGTGTCAGGATAAACAAGGAGCAAAACTCGAAATTGATTTAGTGTCGGTCGATACCCCATTGGTATCGGTCGACACCAATCACGAATGAGATGTTCATCGGGTCGACTTAAGCCTGGTATCGATCGATATCAGGCCGTGTGTCGGTCGACACCAGACGTTCCAGCACGGTAACTTCTTGTTTCTCTTCGTTTTATTCTGTTCTTTTGTTTCCTTTTACCTACTCTTGGCTAGATAACACTGGGGATAATGTTGTTCAAGTCTGGGGGAGGTGTCTGCTGACATTGTGTTTGTTTTTCTTAGAGTCAAGTGTTTTATCGAGTCAAAAAACGTTTATTGAGTCAAAACTTGTTGGAGATGATGATCATGTGCTTGAATTGTTGTTTTGATTTTGTTTTTGAGTGACCAGTGTTGCAGGATCAGTTCTAGATCGACTAATGAAAAATCCAAGGACTGAC
>PKML01063679.1:449233-471938 GCA_002933935.1 Eutrema yunnanense | reverse complement strand
CCTTAGGTTGTTCTCAAAGCTAATTCTGGATTGATCACCTAGAACTTAGATCTTAGGATAATTGATTAGGCACGACAGTGCGATTAATTACCTGATAGAACTTAGGGTGAGCAAATTGATTATTCGCAAAGAGATTTGGTTTAATTGATTTGTGAACATATCAAACTTGGAATTAAGGCTGATTTGTTCTTAGGGATTTGCAAAGAAATTTGGGATTCTGAAGTTTAGATTTAGATAGTTTTCGCAACGACAGTTGGTTAATTATACTTTAGTGATTTGTGTTCAAGAACCGTGCGTAACCTGAACCCTGATTAGTTAGTTTATTTTGCATTCATTGATTTCCTAAGAAATATCCATGAACCTATCTCTTTTCCATCGCTTTACAACACATTTACTGCTTACTGCTTTTTGTTTAATCTGAACTGTTTAGCTTGACTTGAACTATACAATTTATTGTGTGATTTCTCTGAGTCCTTGTGTTCGACCCCTAATATACTGCAGCAACTGCTTTAGTACTTTTTAGGGTATTAATTTGAGCATATCACAAGCTAAATCTAGCATTAAGGACACTAAATAAGGAAGGAAATCAAGGATTAAGAACATAAGCAATACAAATCAATCATCAAACCATCTAAATCAAGCAAACCATGATCCAACAATAAGTCTAAAATCTAAAGAACATGAAGAACAAAAGAGAAAAAGACATAAAAATAAGGAAATTGCATAAATAAAAGATAGAGTTGAAGAAATCTTCTCTAGAGTGGCATTTGTTATTAAGAGCAATCAAAATCCCTCCAAAAGAAAGCTTGGCTTGTGCCCAACCCTTCGGAGAAGAAGACTTAACAAGAAAATTAAGTTTTAGAGTATTTAAAAAGGTCTTGGGCGAACCGGGTCAACCCGTGACAAACCAGGTATTGACCCGGTCAAATCTGGGTCGTGGTCACATCTGAGCTCCATACCGGATGGGTGTACCGGATGGGTGAGGGTCAGTATGGAGTGCATTTGCTTGATATTGCTTTTTTTTAGCATAACTCGTTTGGGCGCAAGACATACATGTCTCTGCTAAATCTGATGTATCTTTCAAACCACCGATCGGAATTACTTGCCACCACCTCCAAAAGGCAGCTACCTCAGTTAGCTACAAATTCTATGAAGATCTTAGAAGCTAAATCTGAGTGTAGATTCTTCATTTGGCATGATCGTTTAGTCATGTCGGCTGGCTTCGATGACGATGAATTTGGACTTGTGACACCGGGTGGACATTGGCCGGTGCTGTGGGCCGGTATTTCCCCTGTATATTCTGAGGTTCAGCACCGGATGGTGATGCCGGGCCGTGGCTGGTCGGTATGGATTACACCGGGCAAGGACACCGGTTGGAAGTGGGCCGTTGTTGGTCGAACGTTTGGCGGCCAGACGGACATACTCTCAGTAAATCGGCCATATCTCATGAACCACATATCCTAATGACCTAAACCCACATCCTTTAGTCAGCTAACTCACCTTTCTACAACTTTCATGAAGACCATTGAGGCTGACTCACATCGGGGATCCTTCGTTCTGCCAGTTCTTTCTGACGCTTCGGAATGATCATTTTGCTCCATTACTCCAAACTTCTCCAAAATGACTCCAAGCACCTATAAAACACTCCAAATGATGCAAGACTCATTAGGAATTAATGAAACTGATAAGCACAAATTAATACCCTAAAAGTACTAAAGCTTTGTTGATTGTAATACTTAGGGGTCGAATCCACAGAGACTCAAGAAAACACACAATAGATTTTAAGGGTTGAATTATGCTAAGTGATCAATGGAATTGAAAGCAAATACGTAAATTAAACAGGTTGTAATTCGATTGGAAAGAAGATAGGTTCAGGGTATTTCTCAGGAAATCAATGAATGCAGATAAACTAACTAATAAGGGTTCAGGTTACGCACGGTTCTTGAACTCAAATCACTAAAGTATAATTAACCAATTGTCGTTGCGAGAATTATCTAAGTTTAAATCCTAGAATTCCAAATCTATTTGTGAATCCTAAAGTCTAAACCACCTTTTAGTTCAAGTTTGATTTGTTCACAAAACAACTAAACCAAATCTCTTTGCGAATAATTATTTTGCTCACCCTAAGTTCTATCAGGTTTCTCAATTGCACTGTCGTGCCTAATCGATTAACCTAAGATCTAAGTTCCAGGTGATCAATCTAGAATTAGCTTTAAGAACAACCTATGGTGAATTATCAAAGGTGTATGCGAATAATGGTATCACAGAAATTTTTTCTAACCTTGCTTTCAACCTTTGTGTGATCATTTCTTCCAAGTAGAATAATGGGATCGCTGGAAATTTTCCTAACCCTCTACTCAGAAGAAAATCATTTCATATTTTTATGCTTTTACTTATAACAAGGGAGAGGAATACCATTACTTTCTACACATGGGTTCCATTGTCAGATATGAATGATGAATCAAGCCCTGCAAACATCAACTGTATCGATGAAGTGCAAAAATTTGGCTCAGGCTTTAGAAGAACTCTGCTGGAGACATGGGTGTTTTCTAGTCTTCTGGTCAGTCTTTTGATTTTTCATTAGTCGATCTAGAACTGATCCTGTAACACTGGTCACTCAAAAGCAAAATCAGAACAATAGATTCAAGCACAAGATCATAATCTCCAACAGGTTTTGACTCGATAAAACAATTTTTTTTTTTAACTCTAAGAAAAACAAAAACGCTTTCAGCAACTACCTCCCTTAGACTTAAACAACATTGTCCCTAGTGTTATCAAGTCTAGAGTCGGTAAAAGAAACCAAAACAGCTGAGTGGAGACGTGAAAATCAGAGAAGTTACATGCGCGTTGGGTATCGACTGATACCATTAATTGTGTCGATCGATACAAGGACAATTGGTCGATGCAACGTCTGTTTCTCATGGTGTCGATCGATACCAGTGATGGTATCGGTCGACACAGACCCTTTTCATCTGTTTCACACGAAAACACAAAAACGAAAAATTCAAAAATAAAAGACTTATGTACAGACTCACCAGTGGATTGCCTCCCACCAAGCGCTTGTTTTATGTCACGAGCTTGACTTTACGGACGATCAGTCAGGATAAGAATGAGAACTTGCTCCAAAACAAGCTCCACAACTTGACATTTCCAGCTTCAGAATTCTGCTCAACATACCCTTAACAACATCCTTTCATTTCTATTTTAGCTCTAGAGTGAGAATAGCTCTAACCTTAGATAATGGTTTCGAAGTTCCCTTGTACTTCATCTTATATTCAATCGAATCTCCATCACACTTATGAGGGATTAAGGTCACATGGGTAGCACTCTCGACTCTTTTGTTCTTCACCTTGT
The DNA here is from genome assembly GCA_002933935.1 of Eutrema yunnanense. Classification (NCBI taxonomy): domain Eukaryota; kingdom Viridiplantae; phylum Streptophyta; class Magnoliopsida; order Brassicales; family Brassicaceae; genus Eutrema; species Eutrema yunnanense. Next base: position 468,584 of record PKML01063679.1, on the reverse strand, counting down.
TCTTTGCCTTAGCCGTTTTGATATCTTTCTTGGTGATGATAGAAGGACCATCTAAAATGTCTAAGACAGTTGGCTCATCATAAGACTCGTCCAAAAGATCAACCATCAACGTCTCTCCTGTGACAACAATGATGCAAGATATATGTTTGGGAGCTCTTCTAGAAGGAATGACTTTATAGGAGACCTCCTTATCAATGCATGAGAACGAGATTCTCTTACTGGGCGTATCTATAATTGCACCAACTGTAGCCATGAACGGTCTTCCAAGAATCAAAGGCGTACTAGATCTTGCACTCATCTCCACAACCTGAAAATCAGTAGGAACCAGACAATCTCCAACTTTAACCAGCAAATCAGGGATTGTACCCTATGGTACTGAGGTGGAAGAGTTAGCGAATACAAGAGACATCTGAGTAGATCTAATATCACCAATTTTCAGCCTCTCTGCAATTGCATTTGACATGACATTGACGCTAGACCATGTATCAACCAGAGACTCTTTGAATTCAACTCCAGAGATGGAGCATGGAACTGAAAATTTTCATGGGTCTTCCCTCTTAGTCAATTGCTTCATTGGTGGTGGTGTGCTTCTTGCTTTGATGAAGAGTGCCTCGATCTCTTCTAGAGTTTCTCTGCAATCTCGGAAGTGACCAATTAAAGGACGGTTTTCCGAAGTTTCTTTCAAAGATATCGTATGGGGAATCCTCCTTACCATCTTCTCAAAAGCGAGCAACTTCTCTGCAGTAATGGGATTTATGAGATGTCTAGGTGGTAAAGGATATGGCACCTTAGGATTGTAAACCCTCTCCTTAAAAATCTTCGGTGTTTTCTCAATTTCTATCTCAGTTTGGGAGGGGTGTCGACCGATACCAGATTGGTGTCGATCAACACAAGGCTCATGTGTCGTTTCTTCAGGTTGGTGTCGATCGATACCAGCAGTGGTATCGGTCGATACAGACGTATCAGGCTCAAAATCACCTTCAACCTCTTCTAACCCCACGAATTTCTCTGCATCCAAACCCTTTTCTACCATTGCAGTGACCTCTTTATCACTCCTTAAGGTGATTGCATTGACGTATTCATTATGTGATTGAACCATCTTTCCCTTGACAGCTGATGCAGTTTGAGCTACTTGAGTTTCTAGCATCTTCTGATGAGTACTGAGAGCCTCGATTTTCCCATTCAGATCAGTATACATGGCATCCATCTTCCTATTAAAATCCACTGTCATCTTCTCCTGTCCCTCAAGAATCTGTTCCAGCATAGATTAAACTATGTTTCAGGAGTTTTGGGTGGTGGAGATTGGTAGGACGAATTCCCATAGGTTCTAAAACCAGCTGGGTTGACATCAGATTTGTACCCCCCTTGCTGAGCATTGTTGGTAAAGTTTCGGTTGTTGCTTTGTTGGTATTGATTTCTCTGACCTTGAAAACCAGAACCACCAATGTAGTTAACACCTTCCACTTCATCCTCATTGAAGTTCTCAACCTTATCAGGAAAATGAACACCCTTCATCGTCTTTCCCATCAAGAGACTGTGCACTGAATCCAACTTAGCTTGAACCTCAGCAATCTGTGATCCATCCATGCTCACAGTCTGCTTCCTTCGCTCAAAGTCTGCATTCTTGGTACTATTGCTAGATGCCACGTTCTCAATAAGCACATAAGCATCGTCAAGATACATGGTGTTGAAATTTCCATTACTCGCAGCATCTAAGGCCATCTGATACCTCCAATCAATCCCTCTGAAGAAGATACCCAGCAATTGAACGTTAGTGAACCCGTAGTGTGGACAATCTCTCTGGTATGATATGAATCTAATCCAAGCAGCATTGAATGCCTCAGTTGATCCTTGAGTAAATTGGGAGATCTTATTCCTAAACTCCTCAGACCTTGCATTATCATAGAAATTATTCAAGAAGGCATTCTTGGTCTCCTCCCAAGTAGTCTGTGATCCAGGGGGTAACTGCTTCAGCCAATAAGCTGCATCTCCACCTAAAGAGTATGGGAAGAGCTTACAGAAGAGGAAATCATTGGACACCCCATTGTATTTGATGCTAGTGACCAAATCCTCAAACTTCTCAATATGATCCATGGGATGTTCATGAGAAAGACCATGAATAAGGTGCTGACCCACAAGAGTGAAGTATGCAGGTTTCAGCTCAAAGTCATTCCTCTGAAAAGCTGGAGGGCGAATCGCTGATCGATTGACATAGAACTGATCAGGCATGTTGTACTCACTGATTGTTCTACCACGATTAACCACATCATTCCCAACATTCACAGCAACTGCAGGGACAATGATGTTTCCAGCTTCATCAAGTCGCTTCCATCTCTCATTGCACAATTGACCCTCTTGGTCTCTCAAAGCTCCATCATCATCACGAATCAATACCACTGGATTGTTCATCTCTGCTGGCTTTTTTGCTTTCATGTTTGCACGTTCCAAATTTGCTAGCTCCTTGTTGGAAAGATCAACTAGCTGAGTGCTCTTGTTCCTCCTGGTTTTGCGAGTGGGCATACACTTGAAACACACTAGACAAGGCACGTAAGTAACAAAAAAAACACGATGATTATCGACCGACACTGGGTGGTGTCGATCGATATCAACAAACTTAGTCGACGAGTATCGACCGATACTGGGTGGTATCGATCGATACATGGGCTTAGTCAAAATTCTAGACTAAAATCTAATGGCGAATTAAGAGACCCGGCAACTACCCCAAATTTGATAAGCTCAAATTAATACCATAAAAGTACTAAAGCTTTGTCGATTGTAATACTTAGGGGTCGAATCCACAGAGACTCAAGAAAACACACAATAGATTTTAAGGGTTGAATTAAGCTAAGTGATCAATAGAATTGAAAGCAAATACCTAAATTAAACAAGTTGTAATTTGATTGGAAAGAAGATAGGTTTGGGGTATTTCTCAGGAAATCAATGAATGCATATAAACTAACTAATTATGGTTCAGGTTACGCACGGTTCTTGAACTCAAATCACTAAAGTATAATTAACCAACTGTCGTTGCGAGAATTATCTATGTCTAAATCCTAGAATTCTAAATCTCTTTGCGAATCCTAAAGTCTAAACCAGCTTTTAGTTCAAGTTTGATTTGTTCACAAAACAACTAAACCAAATCTCTTTGCGAATGGTTATTTTGCTCACCCTAAGTTCTATCAGGTTTCTCAATTGCACTGTCGTGCCTAATCGATTAACCTAAAATCTAAGTTCCAGGTGATCAATCTAGAATTAGCTTTAAGAACAACCTATGGTGAAGAACTAATTCAGATTATGAATCCTAACCAACTAATTAACCTAGCATTCAAAGAAATCCTTTATGAGAACCCTAAACATAACAAAAGATCTACTCAGACATGGAAATTGAAACAATAAACATGTTTAAATAAATCACTGAATAAATAATAAGAAATAAAGTAAAATAGGGGTTCAAAATCTTCTCTCGGACGAACAGAGTTTCAGACTTGCCTCCCTCAGAAAGCTATCTCACAAAACTTATTCATTTGCTTGTCCTCAAGCAAAATATGATAATATCAACTTCCCCAAACTTATTCATTTGCTTGTCCTCAAGCAAACAAACAAGAACAAGGTGAGAGAGAGGTTTGAAAATGGGAGCTCAAATCCACAGGTGCCATTAAAAGTATTCAAACTCAATGTCCAAGTTGCTAGCTCTAAGATGCGATCAAACAAGTCTACTAAAAAAGAGCTAGCCATAGCTACAAGAATCAAACTCAAATCTCAACATGCACAAGCACTCATATCATCCAATCCTCTGACATTCATTTAATCGTTCAAGTGAATCATGTTCATGCAAGACAAGTGAATTCATTTGGCTAGGGTAAAGGTCTTGATATTAAGATGATCTCAAATGTATGAGATTATTCCGATGCAAGGGATCTCTCAATGAATGAGCAAGCTTTAGCAAAATGCTAAGAGTAAAAGGCAATCTATGCATACAGTACAAGAATAGACTTACATCTACCCAATGCCTAAAATGTCTCTAACCCTAGCATCTCTACCCATGAAGCCCGAAAACCTAAGCTACCCTTTTCCCATAAGGCAATTTTGCCTTCATGTCCCATACGTTTACTTCTTCTTCCACTTCATCTCTTCTCACTTGGGGAATTTCTTTTCTTTCTTTTTCTTTGCCTTGCCTCATCTTTCATCATTTGATGTTGTAAACAATTTTTGGCTTCTTCCTTTTTCATTGAACTTTATGAGGCTATAACTATTGCTAAGAGCTAATCTCATTAACTTGCACCAACCACATCACAATATTGCATTCCCCTTTCACCTTCACGTTCTCTCTTTTAAACTCACTTCCTTCTCATCCACAATCCCATTAGTCACACAGTTTTATTCATACCAAACCTGAAACTTCCCTTTCCAACGAGCTTAACCTAGTGTAACCCTTGATGTTGGGCTAGATCTACATGCAAACCTATCCTTATCACCCTAAACTCAACACTTTTGTCAAGCTTATTCAAAAAATTAGGCCTTACATTCACACACTGAAGATTTTGGCTTGAAAGGAGGGTAGGTTAAAGGTATGGTTAACCGCTCCAATGAGGGGAATCAGCTATTTGGGCTAGCAAGAGAGTTGTGACAAGGATAAGAGAGCCCAAATATGTATGTGGTAACCATGAACTCACTATGACATGCATGAACATGATAATTTCAATGTCAAAATTAAGGTTTTCACTTAAGTTGGATTGGAATCAAATCAAAACTTGCTTTAGCTAAGACCCTTGTGATGAAACGCGAGATCAAAATATGGTTCATCCTTGATTTCAAACACGAGATCAAAAGCATCAAATAACTAGCAATGAGGGCATTGAATCAATCTCTTAAAATGGTACTCTACATGGATCATCGTTTCTCCCAATGCAATATGCAATTCACCCTACATGAAATCTAGACTAAATCCTACATATGGGATGCAACTAAATGATTTCATTTTCAAAAAATTTCAAACTTTTTCAAAATATTTGAGGATGAATGATATGTGTGAGACTCAAGTATGCAAAAGGGAAGATAAAAAAAATAAAACACAAGGTCAAATGACACAAACCCCTCCCCTAAACTTGAATTTCACCGTCCCGGTGCAACAAAAGTCTAGGGGAAGGTAAAAATATGCAATATATTGACAATGAAATGGAGTGAAAATCATACCTTGTAATTGGATCGAGGAGGAGAGGAGTGTGACAAGTTGTGGCTCAAACCCTCCTTTCATCACACACCACGACCTGGACACAAGAGACCATTCTTAGACCGATCCAACCCAAATTTGCCATCCTTTTTTGCTGAGGATCGTGGTCCTCTTTATTCGTGCTTGTTTTGTGTCTCAAGCTCGACGAGGGATAGGCTTGGGGAAGTCCCCAAGGGCGCGTTGAACGTCATTAGCTTGACGGTTGCTTCCTCATTTTTACTCCCTTCATGAAAATCACAAGAAAAGTGAAAAGATTAGCAACAAAAGAAAATAAAAAGGCCCTAGTCTCAAGAAGATTCAAAATCTCAATGATCAATGCTAAACCTCCCCGGCAACGACGTCAAATTGATAAAGGATTTTTGTTAAGTTCATATCAATTCTTCTATGCTTGTCATTGTAGCATCAGTGGTGTCAATCCATAGAAGTAAAGATTAATGCACTAGGAATGCATGAAACTTCTTAAGCTAGAACAAATGTTTTGGAATTTTTATATTTTTATGACTTTAAACTAAGAAAGTAAAATGCAAGAAAGAAAACAAAGATATAAATGTTTGATCATGGATTAAACAAGCAAATGAATGATTAACAATCAAATAATGATGACAAAGATTGCATTAAACACTATCCTAGAACATGGAATTCACAAATATGACTAATCCATTCTCATGGCACTAATCACTTCACTAATCACCTAATTGACATAACCTCTCGTTTGCAATTAGATAATCAATGAGCATTAATCTCCAATTCCAGTTAGTTTACTAATCACCCTAGACATCAACTCTCATTGGCTTAAGCATTTCATCGAACACCTCTCGGATGTAAAATGCTTAAGCTCTAATTTTGATCTCTCAATCTAAACTAGCCTTAAGATCAACCTATGTGAAGGATATAATAAGATGCAATCCAAATCATCATCATTCATGACACTAATGCACACAATCTATGTCATTCCTTACGCCTAGAACACTTAAACATAACTAATCCATTCTCATGGTCTTAATCCCTTTGTTAATCACTTAATCAAGAATCAAATTATCATTTGTGATTTGATGATTAACAAGCATTAATTACAAGTTATATTAACCAAAATACACCTTAGACATCCATTCTCATGAGCTAAGATATGCAAATCCCTTATATTGTTCTTTGGGAATTTCATCAAACACTTGGTATGCATGATTTTCCCTTTGATCTAGATTTAAGTTTCTCAAGCTAAATCTAGCATTAATGACACTAAATAAGGAAGGAAAGCAAGGATTAAGAACATAAGCAACACAAATCAATCAACAAACCATCCAAATCAAGCAAACCATGATCCAACAAAAAGTCTAAAATCTAAAGAACATGAAGAACAAAAGAGAAAAAGACATAAAAAAATAAGAAAATTGCATAAATAAAATATAGAGTTGAAGAAATCTTCTCTAGAGTGGCATTTGTTATGAAGAGCAATCAAAATCCCTCCAAAAGAGAGCTTGGATCGTGCCCAGCCCTTCGGAGAAAAAGACTTATCAAGAAAATTAGGTTTTAGAGTATTTAAAGAGGTTTTGGGCGAACCGGGTCAACCCGGGATAAACCGGGTATTGATCCGGTCAAATCTGGGTCATGGTCGCATCTGGGCTCCATACTGGATGGGTGTACCAGATGGGTGAGGGTCGGTATGGAATTCTTTTGCTTGATATTGCTTCTTTGAGCATAACTCGTTTGGGCGCCAGACTTACATGTCTCTGCTAAATCTGATGTATCGTTCAAACCACCGATAAGAATGACTTGCCACCACCTCCAGAAGACAACTAAATCAGTTATATACAACTTCTATAAATACGTTCAAAGCTAAATCCGAGTGTAGGACTTGTGACACCGGGTGGACATTGTCCGGTGCAGTGGGCCGGTATTTCCCCTGTCCATGCTGAGGTTCAGCACCGGACGGTGATCCCGTGCCGTGTCTGGTCGGTATGGATTTCACCGGGCAAAGACACCGGTTGGAAGTGGGCCGGTGTTGGTCGAACGTTCGGCGGCCAGACAGACATACTCTCAGTAAATCGGCTCTATCTCACAAACCACATATCCGAATGACCTGAAACCACCTCCTATAGTCAGCTAACTCACTTTCCTACAACTTTTATGAAGACCATTGAAGCTGAATCAGATCGCGATTCCTTCGTCCTTCCAGGTTTTTCAGACGCTTCGGAATGATCATTTTGCTCCATTACTCCAAATTTCTCCAAAATGACTCCAAGCACCTATAAAACACTCCAAATGCTGCAAGACTCATTAGAACTTAATACAACCTAGCTAAACTCTAATTTATACCAAAACACTAAGGAAAACAATGATTATGCATACATGTGACTCAAAACGCTAAGTAGAATGCATGCTAAAACAAGTAAAATATGAGAATATCAAAGTTCCCGGAACACTAGTCCACGGTATCCGTCATACGAAATATAAACTCTCAAAATCCAAAAATCAGGTAAACTAGCTCTCTACATTCATTAAGTATAGGCGTGGGTTTCTCATCAAAAGGATTAAACCAAGACAATCGAGGCTAGGTATTACATGCATTTAGATAAGAGTGTTTCGGGTTACCGTAATTTTACCGGAGGGTGCGAGATATTATGCAAAACAGCATGAGAAGAAGGACCTATTGATCACCACAACTTCCAGTCACTTCTTCTTGCGTAAAAAATGTTGCACTTCCTCCTTCATCCGAAAACAGAAGTTTTTTGCACAGCACATAAGTCACAAAAAGAGTTGCATGAGTTTTGAACAAAGATTAAGTTTCGGGTTGGATACGAACTAAAGATGAGCTGACCATTCCTGTACGACAAAGAGTGGTAAAAGGTAAAAGTACGTCATGAATGTATAATTCGTTATCTTTGCCTAAACCTTTGATGAGAAAATTAAGTCAAGATTAAGTCCAAATAAAATAGAGCTAGCATATTCCATCCTAGTTAATCTGTATGGTCTAAATTCCTCTAGGGATCTCGCATTAACAGAAACTCTAGCTACCGCCTAGTATAGAACCAAATTACGAAAGAGCATGTTACTAGGAGATAGCGTAGAAGCACACTGGTCGGTTATCGTCATGGATTCCTTTCATCATTCCTCAAAACTTATTCCTATACTTTTCGAAAAACTTAAAAATATTTTAAGAAAAAGGTCGAAATATACAAAATACAAACACAAATGAAAGAAGTGGTGGTTGTTGGGCCTAAATTCCGCACCTAAAGCCCAGCTTGATTAAGCATGCTCGATAATGAAGGCTCAGCCCATGACAAGGTTTTACGAGGCTGTTTACGAGCTGAGGTAAGAAAGGTGCAAGATGAAAACGAGCACGATGGGAGCAGCGAGCATGTTGGAAATAGCGAGCTCACCGGGAAGGAAGCGAGCTCGCCGGAAGATATCAGTGCGAGCTCGCTTGAAATCCAAGCATGGTCAAACGTCATTACATCACCTCCAAGAATCAAGCTTTGCATTTAAAGACAAGATTACGAATTCAATTCTAAGTTTGAATCAAAAGGTAGACGTTTATATTTTCTCGAGCTTGTATAAATGAGGGGGGGAGATTCATTGTAATGGAGCGAATTCTTGGCTAATAATAATACACATTTTCTATCTCTAACTCATCTGAACAAATGTTCCCATTATCACCTCGGGAGCAAGCATCTCGACAGGGATTAACGACATTGTCGACCCCTCGAGACCTGCAATCTTGAACCAATCGGCTCCGGATCAAATAGCTGAGATCCGGAACCTAATATCGTGCCTCATAGAGCAGAATCGCTCGATGGCAGCACGCCAGGATGACCTCGAAAGAGCAAATCGGGCAGGTACCTCCTGGCAGGGAGGATTACCATTCCCACCTCCACCGGTGACTTTTCCGATATCAATGCCTCAACCAGCAGGATGGTCGGCTCAGCCACCACCTCGCAGCTCAACTCGACGATATTAAATCCCATATTCACTCATTCCACGTCCCAGATTGCGGAAGGAGAGGTTACGCCAACAGCGACCTTACCAGGAGAATATCCGACCTCGGATCTACCAACCAATCAGGTCCGCTCTGAAAACATACACGAGACCCGACCTGCCGGGGGATCCCTGCTCCGCTTCCCGAGCAATAACGAAAACCACTTGGGACCCGGCAGCTCACATGGTTTCGAATCAATCAAGAAATATTGTGAAGAAACGAACGCCGAACTGCAGCGAATGAGATCACAGGTCCACGCTGCTATAAGTTCGGAACCTGAAATAGATAGGGTGATTGACGAGGTCAACCAGACCCCATTCACCTCACAAATCACGAGCCCTCAGCTCGGCGATGTCGGGAACATCCGATTTCCCAGATACAATGGAGAAACTGACCCAAAGGCATTCATGAGAAGCTTCAAATTCGCCTTTTCAAGGGTGCGATTACCCGGGGGTGACCTCGAGTCAGCACGCTGCCATTTTTTCGCCGAAAACCTAACAGATTCGGCCCTGGAATGGTTCACCTCCTTGAAACCAAACTCGATAGACAACTTCACACAACTTCAAGCTGCATTTTTGAAACAATATTCGGTGTTCATCCAGATCGAGACCTCGGAGTCTGATTTGTGGGTTCTCACTCAAAAGCCAGGCGACTCGCTACGGACGTATATTGACAGCTTTAAAGCCATCAAAGCGAAAATCGCCGACCTGCACTACCCAACGGCCTTAAAAGCCCTCCAAAACGGATTGTTAAAAACCTCGAAATTCTTTGAGGAGCTTACGGTCCGAGAGCCGGTATCGCTAGATGATGCGTTACATCGCGCTTCGCGCTGGATTATCCTCGAGGAAGCAAGCGAACCTACAACCTCGGTTAGACAATCTCAGACAACCAACTCCCAAGGATCTAAAAAATCCGGGAGAAAGGAGTCCCAGGATCACAAACAAAGCCAGGGGATACATTCATACTCAGTAGGTAGTCCACCTCGCAATAGATTCAAGCCATACGATCCAAGCAAGTGGTGCGACTTCCACAAAATCAAGGGTCACTCCACGGAGGAGTGCCACGAGGTAAAAAAGGAGCTCGCTGCTAAATTCGCTGCAGGAGAGCTGGGAAAAATCGAGCTGGAAAAACCTCCTCCAAGAAAAAACTATTACCCAGCACGAAAAGATGAACGGCGGGACCGCCCATCCGAGGATGATCGTAAGCGAGAACGTTCATCCGAGGAGGTGACGAGGCGAATCCCCCAAAAAATAGGGAAACGGACCTACCTCCTCCCAGCACTAAGAAAAGAATTAACTTTATTCACGGAGGATCCCAGCTATGCCGCGACTCCGTAAACTCAATCAAGAAGCATCAGCGAAGGGTAAACATCGACACACGTAATAGGAACCCATTCAAGGGACCTAACACACAAATTTCGTTTTGGGAAAGCGAAGCTTTCGAACTAGATTCTCCACATGACGATGCTCTACTCATCATGCTAGAAGTGGGCGAATACGAGCTCACTAAAATGCTTGTAGACACGGGGAGCTCCGTAGAACTCATCCTCCTAAGCGTTCTTAGGGAAATGAATATACCAGATCGCGAAATCGAAGAGAACAAGATGGTGTTAACTGGATTTTCCGGGGAAACCACGATATCTCTCGGAACAATAAGACTCCCAGTAATAGCAGCTGGAGTAAGAAGAATAGTCGAATTCACGGTTATAGATAGGCCAGCCCCATTCAATGCCATCCTGGGAAGGACATGGATACATTCAATGAGAGCCGTATCCTCGACATACCATCAATGCATAAAATTTCCAGCCGAAAACGGGATCGCAACAATTAAAGGAAGTCAAAGGGAATCCAGAATGTGGTACATGGCAGGCTTCCAGATCGCAAAGGAAAGCACCATATACCAACTGCAACGAAAAGATGAGCTCAAATACCAGCTAGCCAAAAAGAAAAATGGCCTAGGCTGTATCGGACCTCGCAAAGACCTTATCGAGAAAATCGTGGTCAACGAGTCTCATCCTGACCAGAAAGTAGGAATTGGATCCGAGCTCACCAGATCCCAAAAAGAACAAATAACAACATTCCTCAAAGAAAATTCTGGCTCATTCGCATGGACAACAGCTGACATGCCCGGAATCGATCTGAATATCATCTCACATGAGCTCAATGTGGATATAAATCACAAACCCGTACGCCAAAAGCGTCGGAAATTCGGACCTGACAAGACTGACGCTGTCAATAGCGAGGTCACCAGGTTGCTGGATGTAGGATTCATCAAAGAAGTAAAATATCTCGATTGGCTAGCAAATCCGGTTGTAGTAAAAAAGAAAAATAGCACCTGGCGAGTTTGCATAGATTTTACCGATCTAAACAAAGCATGTCCTAAGGATAGCTTCCCACTACCTCACATTGACCAGCTGGTAGAAGCTACCGCAGGACACGAGCTCCTCAGCTTTATGGACGCGTTCTCAGGATATAATCAGATAAAAATGAGCCCCGAGGACCAGGACAAAACATCCTTCATAACAGAACGAGGAACGTACTGTTATAAGGTGATGCCATTTGGCCTCAAAAACACGGGAGCCACCTACCAAAGACTTATGAACAAAATGTTCGCAAGCCTCTTGGGGAAAACGATGGAAGTCTATATCGATGACATGCTGGTCAAATCCCTAAAAGAGGAAGATCACATAACTCAACTAGGAGAATGCTTCACCTTACTCAACAAATATGGGATGAAACTTAACCCTTCAAAATGCACCTTTGGAGTCGCCTCAGGCGAATTCCTAGGTTACATAGTAACTCAACGAGGAATAGAAGCAAACCCCAAACAAATCAGTGCGTTCCTGGAAATGCAACCTCCGAGCTCAATAAAAGAGGTGCAAAGGCTGACAGGCCGTATAGCCGCATTAAATCGGTTCATTTCCAGGTCGACCGATAAGTGTCTCCCTTTCTACCAGTTACTAAAGGGAAACAAAAGATTCATATGGGATGACAAGTGCGGGGAAGCCTTCGAACAACTAAAAACGTACCTCTCCGAGCCCCCCATCTTATCAAAACCAATTGAGGGCGAACCACTTTACCTATATGTAGCAATCTCCGAAGTCGCAGTGAGTGGCGTCCTCATAAGAGAAGAACGAGCTGAGCAAAGGCCAATCTACTACGTGAGTAAATCCTTAGTAGATGCCGAAACCAGATATCCACGAATGGAAAAACTGGCCCTGGCAGTATTAATCTCAGCTCGCAAACTCAGGCCGTATTTTCAATCACACCCCATCGTGGTAATGACAACACAGCCATTACGTACAGTATTGCACAGCCCCAGCCAGTCTGGCAGGTTAGCAAAATGGGCCATCGAACTAAGCAAGTACGATATCGAATATCGACCTCGGACTAGTGCCAAAGCACAAGTGTTAGCTAACTTCATTATCGAGCTCACATCTAATAGCCAGGTTACCGGAACAAGCACTGAAACCTGGCAGCTTTACGTCGATGGAGCCTCCTCGAAACAGGGGGCAGGCGTGAGAATTCACCTTATATCTCCGACTAACGAAATTGTAGAACAATCTTTCAGGCTCGGATTCCCAGCATCAAATAACGAGGCCGAGTACGAAGCCTTAATAGCGGGACTCCGACTCGCAGATGGAATAGGAATACGTAAGCTAAATACGTTCAGCGATTCCCAGCTAATTACAAGTCAGTTTCATGGAGAATATGAAACCAGAGATAACAGGATGGAATCCTATCTAGCCATAGTCCGTGAGCTAGTCAAACAATTCGAAACCTTCAATCTAACGCGAATACCGCGAGGTGAAAACACAGTAGCAGACGCACTGGCAGCTCTGGCATCAACCTCAAATCCACTCATAAAAAGAGTAATTCCAGTAGAAGGAATTGAGAAACCAAGCATCAAAATCGACAAAGATAGCGAGGTTCCAATGGAAATAGACAATGACGACATGGAGATAGATATAACAATAGCACCAGTAACAGGCAACCTCCCACCACAAGAGGAAGAAGCCACCGACCCGGAGCCAGAACTGCCTGACGACAGGCACGTTACACTCCGCGAAAAAATGATCGCAAGAGCCGACTGGCGAGTAGCGATTATACAATACATTGAGGGGGAGAGGCCCCCCCAGCAAGTGAGAGGCTCGCAAGCTCAAAACCATAGCTTCAAGATATTGTATAATCAACCCACGCCTTTACAAGCGAAGTGTAAATGGCCCATACCTAGTTTGCGTCCACGGACTTGAAGCCTTTACGATATTATCGGAAATTCACGGAGGCTCGTGTGGCAGCCACTCCGGAGGAAGGGCACTAGCTATCCGGATCAAAAGGCAAGGATATTTTTGGCCCACCTTGATTGCCGACTGCGAAAAGCATTCTAAGGCATGCGACAAATGCCAACGACATGCTCCGACTCTACATCAGCCTACAGAAAATTTATCCTCCATTTCATCTCCATACCCCTTTATGAGGTGGTCAATGGATATAGTAGGACCCATGGTAACTTCGGGAAAAAGAAGGTGTCGTTTCTTACTCGTCCTCACCGACTACTTCACCAAGTGGGTGGAGGCTGGAGTTTTCCAGAAAATTAAAGCAAATCACGTACATGAATTCGTATGGCAGAACATCGTCTGCCGACACGGAGTCCCATACAAAAAAGTGACCGACAACGGGTCACAATTCATCTCAAATCAATTCCTCAAATTCTGCGGAGATCACGGAATCAGATTAACAACCTCAACCCCACGTTACCCTCAGGGTAACGGGCAGGCTGAGGCAGCAAACAAGCTAATATTAAGCAATCTCAAAAAATGACTGGATGCTAAAAAGCAAAGGTGGTCCGACGAGCTCCCTGGAGTACTATGGGCCTGTCGGACCTCACCCCGCAAGGCAACCTCAGAAACACCGTTTTCCTTAGCCTATGGAATCGAGGCTGTGATTCCCGCCGAGGTCGCAGTTCCCACCTTGAGAATAGATATATGTCCCATGAACGAGGAACTGAACAACGAAATGCTTCTCGACCACCTCGATGTCATCGATGAACGTCGAGACCAAGCACTCGTTAACCTTCAAAATTATCAACAAGCGGCAGCACGCTACTATAACTCGAAGGTCAAGCAGCGAAGGTTTCGAGTCGGCGAGCTCGTCCTACGAAAAACCTACGAGAACACAAGGGAAAGAAACGCCGGAAAACTCGGCACCAACTGGGAAGGTCCGTACCAGATCTCTGAGATAGTAAAAGACGGCGTATACAAGCTCACCAGGATGCACGACAATACGCCTGAAAGGAACTCATGGAATGCCATGAATCTAAAGAAGTACTATCACTAAAAAGACACTTGTAATATTCGAACTACGAAAAGGCTTGATCCCTCATCAAGGTACGTAGGCAACCTCACAAGGGTGCAGCTATTAATATAAATCTTCTTCTATAAGCTTGTTAAAAACAGCCTGAGACCCCTCAACTATCATATACAAGCTAAAAGCTTCACCTTATAAATAAACAGCCTTACGAGCTAGAGCACGCTACCAGTTAGCACGACTCGACTCTGCGTCTAAATTGCAGAGTCACAACCTTCCAAGTCTCTAAAGGACAATAACCTCTACGTCTAAATTGTTTAGGTTACACGCATGCCTCTAAACGGCTTCGACCTTGCGTCTTTAAATCGCCTGGTCAGCTCCCGAGGTCTCTAAACGACCTGGGAACAAGGTCTCTAAACGACCTGGATCCTTGGCTGAAAAACCGCCTTTGATCTAAAAAAAAAAACCCCAAACACGACCTCTAAAAACGCAAAAATAACGCATGCAACCATAAAGGGGAAGATTTTTTAATAGAGCCTCCTCAAAGGAGTGTAAGTTCAAACCAAAAGCCCACGAGGGCATAAGCAAAGTTCAACAAGCAAATCGGAAATAGATTTAAAAGCCTCCCCAGGCACCAAGTTCGAACAAAAACAACAGGAAACCAAAACAATAAAGATATTCCTAACAAGTAGGATCGGCAGGTTTATCCTCCGGAGCACCTTGATTTGAGGGCAGCGGGAACTCCTTCCTAAGCTCCTGAGAACCAAGATCCAGCTGGTCATTCAATGGTGCACTTGGCCCAGCAGGCAGCGTAACCGAGTCATCAGACACCTGAGGAATATCAATTTTACCCAGGGAAAAATCTGATACCTGGACGATGGCAAGCTCCGCATCCAATCTCAGCTTCTCAACCTGTATGTTTTTCTTTTCAGCCTCAAAATCATCAATGGTCTGGCTGATAATATCATCAAGAAGAAGGATATTGGATTTGCACTCCATAATTTGGGTCTCGGTATCGACCTCGATCTTCTTCTTCTCCCATTTATCCTTTACTCCCAAAAGAATGGTACGATACTGCTTGGATATCTCCCTCCTCGCAGTTTTCTCAGCTTTCTTCACCATCTCCTTTTGCCTCTTGGCAAGTTTCTTCGAGTCTTCAGTAATCTTCTCAACCTGGACCCTCAAGTCCACTATGTTCTCACTAGCTGAACGCAAACCAACCTCAGTAGCTCCAGCTCGCCCCTCAGCGACACGGATATCCACCTTCAAGTCCTCGTTTAACTTCTC
Organism: Eutrema yunnanense; assembly: GCA_002933935.1. Taxonomy (NCBI): domain Eukaryota; kingdom Viridiplantae; phylum Streptophyta; class Magnoliopsida; order Brassicales; family Brassicaceae; genus Eutrema; species Eutrema yunnanense. The sequence continues at coordinate 452,788 of PKML01063679.1, read as the reverse complement.
CAACGAAGAAATCCGATCTTGAGCCTCCCGAGCAGAATCTTCCCACCTTTTAGCCAGAACAGCTTGGTCCCTAACTCGGCCTTCCAAAAGAGCAACCTCGGCCTTCCAAAAGAGCAACCTCGGCCATCTTCTCCTCATTTCGAGCAATTCTCCTCGCCAGCTCGTCCCTTTCAGCAACAAGGTCAGTAATAGTCCTAGCTGCCCGCTCCACTTCCTCAGGCTGGGTCGCAGAATGGAGATCTTGCTCGAAAGAGGTAATCAGTTCGTTAGCAGCAGAAACGGCCTGGGAAAAAAGAAATAAAAGTTCAGCAAAGGAAAAATCAAAGGGATGAGCTGGGATAAAAATAGCAACAACTACCTGACCCATCGCACTTGCAAATCGAATATAGCCCTCAGGCTTCTTCATATTCCTAAGAGACGGCAAGAAACAAGACGAGGGCCTAACACGTCTAAAGAGATTTGCAAGCTGGGAGCTGTTTTCCACGATCGCCTCAGGTCCGTCAAAATCGAACCTAAAGGCATTCGGAGAAGCGCCTCTGCTACTCTAAGAACGAGGTATCACATACCTCCTTGACGATTCTTCACCATCAAAACCATCACCACGAGATCGTTTGGAACGGGATTGCTGCTCAGCCGAATGACTTGGCTCCTTAGAAGACACCCTGGAAGTGGACCTCTGAGGACCTGTAGCTCGAACATCGCGCTGGGCAGTCTCGGTTTTACCACCTACTGGCAAAATTTCACCGCCAACAGGATCGGTTTCGACCTCGCGACGCTCATCCTTCTCAGCCTCCTCTCGATGTGCCATCTCAGCATGAACGGACTTACCAAGAGCCTCTTTAACCCTCTTGTCGAGAGCACCAGCTACTGTTGGGGTAGGGCGCAATCGCATCCTCTCCCTGTAAGAAAGACGCGGCGGTTTCTTGGGAGGAACCATCTTGCTGGATTCGGTGGAGCTCTCGCTATGAGTAAGATCGATCTGGGAGGTAGCAGGAGCAACACCTGGCTCCTGGGAACCAGCCAGGGGATCGATCTCGGCACGAGCTAAATCTTTAGCAACAGCCTCGAGCCTGGGAATGATAGACGGATCGAGAGTCGGAGTTTGAATTTGAAGCAAGGGAGATGGAATCGGAGAATCTGCGGATTCAAGCAAAAAATACTTGAATAAAGAAGCAATTCTCAACTCTAAAAAGACAAGAGACATAAATCCACCCAAACCTATTAGCCGAAAAGCAGATGTGACGGATAACCCGGGAGCTCGGCGATCACGAGCTTGTTGAATCCTATCAAGAGAAAAACCTTTCCAATCAGAACTGTCGCCTTTGACGAGGTTGACTAGTCGCTGGACCTCAGCTGTCACTGTTTTTGAAGAATCGATCGATTCTGCATAAAAGAAGAAAGGTCATCATACTGGAATAAATAAATAAGAAAGAAGAAAACAATCAATCTCCCGGAAGGGATGCTCAAATCAACATCCGGGAGGTCGCGCTGACCAGAGCGAGATCTGGGCCCATGTATGGCGAAGCACCGACTCACCCTCAACCGACGCGCTGGAAATCCTAAAATAGAACCATTGTTCCCACCATTTTTCATCCCGCACATTGAATCTAAAGATAGATTGATTAACCTTCGCCGGGAAATAATAGGTCCCGCGAAGGTGGGAGTTCCCTTTGACGTTGAAAAGCTGGCGAAAGACCTCTGTATCGAATACGACGCCGGATTCCTTAGATCGTACCCAGAGTGCGACAAGGGACCTCATCGCACTAGGCATAAGCTGCGGAAGGGCCAGTCCGAGGTCGCTTATGATATTAGAGATAGCTGCCAGAATAGGAAAAATAAGGCGACACCTCAGGAAGAACGCGGCATAACCGCACGCATAACCCTCCGGAGGACTCTCCGGGGAACTGTCAGCCGACGGAATAAGTAGATCGCCGATATCAAGTCCACACAAGGAGGAGATATTCGCAAGCTCAGCGGCCGAGATCGTGCTCTTCGAGTGGGAATCAAATCGCTCGGCAGGAGGAGGATGAATATCCAGCTGGGAAGTAGAAGCCATTGCAAAGAAAAGGGGGGGGGGGAGCAGAGAAAACCAGTCCAAAAAAGAGAAAAACTCTGTCGGAAACAATGGAATTTTGAACTTTCGCAGAAAAGTATCTTGGACAAAAGTAAAGGGACGAAGGTAGTTCAATTAATGCAGTAAAAATAATAGTAAAAGAGAGAGAAGGGAAAAAGAGAAAAGACATCATTACCTCGGTAAGTGGGAGTTGAGGCGGCGTGGGGAGTTGAAGCGATAAGAACCGCTCATTTATACCCACTCGCCCACTCATCTTGTCACATCCCTTAAAAGTCGCGCAGGCGCTACGGGATCCCTGCAGACTCGCCCGATGAATAAGGTAAAGATCAACCAAATATCCGAGATTGCGAGATCGTGCCAATCGAAGGATCAATCAAATCCCGAGATCGCAGCTCCGCACCTTCAATGATGAATCATTAAAGATGCTGGGGGGCAACTGTTGGGCCTAAATTCCGCACCTAAAGCCCAGCTTGATTAAGCATGCTCGATAATGAAGGCTCAGCCCATGACAAGGTTTTACGAGGCTGTTTACGAGCTGAGGTAAGAAAGGTGCAAGCTGAAAACGAGCACGATGGGAGCAGCGAGCATAAACAGCGAGCTCACCGGGAAGGAAGCGAGCTCGCAGGAAGATATCAGTGCAAGCTCGCTTGAAATCCAAGCATGGTCAAACGTCATTACATCACCTCCAAGAATCAAGCTTTGCATTTAAAGACAAGATTACGAATTCAATTCTAAGTTTGAAATCAAAAGGTAGACGTTTATATTTTCTCGAGCTTGTATAAATGAGGGGGGGAGATTCATTGTAATGGACCGAATTTTTGGCTAATAATAATATACATTTTCTATCTCTAACTCATCTGAGCAAGTTCTTTTCTATTTCTCTAAAAACATACGACCTGAAAAAGGCCAAGGATTGAGGTTGTGAGATTCTGATCTCACAGTGGTTAGTAAGGGATGTAATCCTCCCCCAGACTTAAATCACACTGTCCTCACACTACAAGAAAACATCCCAATTTCCGACCACATTTCCGACCAATTTAAAATGGTCGGAAATTTCCGACCATTTTCCGACGACATTCCGATTAAAATAAACCGGTCGGAAATTGGTCGGTTATTCCTGACCATTTTAAAGTGGTCGGAAATGTGGTCGGAAATCTCGATGGATTTCCGACGTATTCGAGACCGACTAAAAATCGTCGGAAATTGGTCGGTATTACGGAGAATTTTCCGACTATTTTCCGACGAGATATATACGTTAATATACCCGTTGCATTAGCCGTTGGCGAATATCAGTTTGGTTGGAAATTGGTCGGAAATCCGACTAAATTCCGACGAAATATATACGTTAATCTGCCCGTTGCACTAGCCGTTTCAGAGCCGTTTGAATTTTTAGAATGGTCGGAAATTGGTCGGAAATCCGCGGAAATTTTAATTATAAATACAACACCACCCTCATTCACAATTTACACCCAAAAAAAAAA
>PKML01063679.1:419211-446060 GCA_002933935.1 Eutrema yunnanense | reverse complement strand
CTCTGAAGATCTCATCCAGCAGAATGAAGAGCTCAAGTCCAAAGTAGAAGCTTTGGAGGCGGCCAAAACGGACACCGAATTCAAGTTAGGTGCCACGCAAGATGAGCTTTCGGAGGCGAGGTCAGATATCGCTAGCATGTCGTCTTGGATGAGAGCGAAGTTTCCGGATTACCCGGGAACGGGATCCGGATCCGGATCCGGATCCGGATCCGGATCCGCAAATGTTTAATAATGTTAATGTTTAATGTTTTAAAAACACTTTTTCTTATTTCTAAACTATTTTATTTTCAAATATTTTAATGTTTAATATTAATTTTAATGTTTAATGTTTAATATTAATTTTAATTTTCGAATAAATTTATTTTCAATTAAATTAAATTAATCAATATTCATAATTTTTAAAATAATTTCAAAATAATATATATTTTGTCGGAATTTGGTCGGAAATTAGAACGGTCGGAATTTGGTCGGAAATTAGACCGGTCGGAATTTGGTCGGAAATTATAACGGTCGGAATTTGGTCGGAATGTAGTCGGAAATTAGAAACGTCGGTATTTGGTCGGACATTAGATCATCGGACTTTTGTCGGTACATCGTCGGGTATTATGATTGTCGGAATTTGGTCGGGAGTTATTCTAGTCGGTATTTGGTCGGGAATGGGCGCATCGGACTTTAGTCGGTAAATCGTCGGGTGATATTTAGCGTCGGTAAATGGTCGGGAATTCGGTGGTCGGAAATTGATCGGGAATTACCGACGAATTTCCGACCATATTTGATTTCCGACGCGATAGTTCCGATGGGTAAAATTGGTCGGAAATTCGTCGGGAAAGACGTTTTCCGACCGTTTTGCGACCAATATACCCGTCAGAAATCGAGTGTATTCTTGTAGTGTCAGTGTGAAATAAATCGGGTAAGGACCAATAATAGATGTATGTAATAATTAAAAAAGTTTAAGGAAAAATAAAACTTACATGGATGCGGTCGGGAAATGGATGTGGGGATGGAATGGTGGTGATTTAGGGATGGTAGATGATGATATGGTGATGGGAATGGATGTGGGGATGTTTTGGAATGGTTTGGAATTGATTGAGGAATGAAACAAATCGTTCAGGATCATCAGGGGGCTGGCCGCGGGTCAAAGGCTTGCAACCGCGGCTAATGGCAAGCTGGCTGCGGGTCCGTTGATCGCGACTGCGACCAAAGGCTAGCTCACCGCGGGTCTAGCTTGTGCAGTTGCGGCCGAGCTTCTTTTGCGGTCAAGCCCTTCCTTGCTGTGCGGGCTGGATCGAGCAGCTTCGAACCGTGTCTCCATCTTTTTGTCTTTTAGGTTTTTTGAATTTTGTTTTGGGTTTTTACAAAGAAGACCTCCTCACGGAGGTTGTAATGATTATGGCGTCATTTTTACGTGGAATACTCGCGGCTTTAACAAATTGCTCAAACATAATATTGTTCGGTCTTGGATTCGATCCTCAAATCCTTTGTTTGGTTGTCTTGTGGAAACTCGTGTCCAAGAAGAATTTTCCCAAGACATTATTGAATCTTATTTTCCGGGATGGAGCTCTGTAACGAACTACGCCTACCATCGTCTTGGTAGACTTTGGATCGTTTGGTCTCCTTCCGTTATTGTCACAATTCTGTTATTGTTACTAGTATTTATGCATCAAACTTCAGAAGAGAGCGTGTTCTTCTATTTGGATGAAATCAGAGAAAATCGTGACCAATTTTCTATTACTAACATCCCTTAGATTCTCTTGGGTGACTTCAACGAAATTCTTGCCTCGGATGAACACTCACGTGCCCTTGAATCGCTGGGAGATCAAGGAGGAACAAGAGAATTTCAAATGCTAGTCTCGGACTATGAGTTGATGGATTTGAGCTATGTTGGTCCAAAACTTACTTGGTTGAATCATAGAGATGAAAATCCGATCGGGAAAAAGATTGATCGAGCTATGGTTAACAAGGCTTGGACTACTACTTTCCCGAATTCTTATGCAAGTTTTGCAGTCAATGGTATCTCAGGTCTACATGTTGTGTCGTATATTTGGACAACTCTTATGTTCAGGGTAAACATCATCATTTTCAATTCCTTAATTATATTGTTGGACACCCAGAATTTCTAAATGCAGTATCTCGAGTTTGGAAAGACACAATGCCTCTGTTTCACTCTTGATCAGCTCTTCACTTACTCCATAAGAAGATGAAACTACTAAAACCGATTTTAAGGAGCCTAAACCGGGAAAATATGGAGATATTACCCAGAAACCCAGAGAAGCTTTTGAGTTATTATGTGAATGGCAAAATCATATGTTTTTTGATCCCACACCTGAGAATTCTGCAGAGTCAGAAGCTTCAGCGAAATGGATCCATTTAGTGAATATTGAAGAGAAATTCTTCAAGCAAAAATCTTGTTTCACTTGGTTGAAGCATGGAGACTGAAACTCAGTTTTCGTCCACCGTATAGTGCTGACAAAAAGGGTTAAGAATGCGCTGCGGAAACTAGTCACTTAGGATGGAGTCACTATTGAGCAAAATGCTATTAATGAAGTAGCAATAAATCACTTCAAGCTCAGTCGTAGCAATTTGAAAATCGTGATAATCTCTCGGATCTGATTTCCTATCGATGCTCTCCTCAGCTTGCTTAGATTTTGGTTAGTTTAATCTCGGAAGAAAACGTTAAAAAGATCTTACACTCTATGTCGTCCAATAAGACTACTAGCCCTGATGGATTTACAAAAGAATTCTCCATTTCAGCATGGCCTAGAGTAGATGTCACTATGGTAATTCCATCATTATTCATGAACGGTTTCATGCCTCACGATGTCAATGTGACTATCCTAGTGCTTATACCAAAGGTTACTGATGCACATAGAATGAATGATTTTAGACCCATCGCTTGTTCCAATATCTTGTACAATATAATATCCAAACTCTTAGCGAAGTGTCTAGAGTTAATTCTTTCAGAGGCTATAAATCCAAATAAGAGTGCGTTTATTCAAGGCCGATTCCTTCATGAAAATGTGTTACTTGCTACTGAACTAGTGAAAGGTTATTATAAAAACTCCATCTCTCCTTGATAAGTGCTGAAAATAGACATATAAAAATCCTTTAATACTGTGAGATGGGATTTTATCCTCTCAGCTTTACGAACTACGGAGCTTCCAGCACTCTTTATATCGTGGATTCAGAGTTGCATCACTACAGCTCATCTTTGTATGTGTTAATGGTGAAATCGAAGGATTTTTCTCGAGTTCAAGAGGTCTTCGGCAAGATTTCTCTCTTTCTCCATACCTCTTCGTTGTTGCTATAAATGTTCTCTCTCTGTTTGAACAAAGCAGCTACAAACGAAATAATAGGATACTACCCTTCTTGTCGGGAGCTAAACTTAAAACATCTCAGTTTTGTAGATAATATGATGGTATGATGGTATTCATGGATGGGTATGTGAACTCACTCGCAGCAACGATTGACGTGCTAAATGACTTTGCTAGTGACTCGGGTCTAGCTATAAATGCCGCAAAATCCTCTCTTTAAATGGCTCGTCGGATATGCTTCCCACTACAAACACATGCAATAGATCATGGGATTCCGATAGAACATCTTCCTATCACTTATTTGGGCCTCCATCTCACCACTAAGAGTATGAAGCTCCTTGATTATGAGCCTCTTATCGACAAAATTCGATCCCGTATGGTAAGCTGGTCAAGCAAATCTTTATCATACACTGGAAGATTTCAATTACTACAATATGATATCATGAGCATTACATATTTTCTGAGTGATGTCTTCCGATTGCCCAAGAGATGTTATGACATCATTGAAAGTATGTGTGTCGCTTTCCTCTGGTCCGGTTCTCCGCATACAACTTCAAAAGCAAAAGTTGCTTGTGAAGATTTTTGTGTTCCAAAAAGAGAAGGATTGTTGGGTACGGTTCCAAGATGTTTCTCGGGTTTTCTCCTTGAAACTAATATAGCGGCTATTCACAAATTCAGGTTCTCTATGAGTAGCATGGACGCGAAGCATCTTTCTGGGATGTTAGAAAAGGTACTCGAGGATCATGGATATGGAAAAAATTCTCATAATGCGACCGCTGACTTATGAACTCTTTCGAACAGAAGTTAAGGATGGTAAATCAAATTTCTTTTGTTTCGATAATTGGATGGAGATGGGTCGATTAATAGACATCACCAGTGACGTTGGAACAAGACTTCTTGGTCTCTCTCGAACAACATGGGTCTCATAAGCAATGAAGGGTCTTCGTCTCGAATACCACTATCCTCAGGATTTAATCTCAAATCTCACTCTATGGTAAAATGTCAATTTTACCCTTAATGAAGGGTTGTAAGCGGTTAAATATAATTAAATCGGTAAAGGGACAACGAAAAACACGGTAGCTCAGTGGTTGCGAGCTCCACGCGCGTCACCCGCGCGCGCGACCAGAGTTTGAATCCCCTCTGCGTGGTATAACCTGGTAATACTGGGTAATACTTTGTAGGTGACATTGCAACAAGATATGGGAAGATAGTCTTTCATTTCCATTGCCGAGGTTTTTTTAGGTATCAAAGCCAGAATTGTCGAGTTAACTCCCTTAGGCAAAAATCCTTTCTAAAAAAATTCTTTAATTGCTATAGTGAATTCGCTTCCAACCACATACCACACAACTTTATAAAAATCAACATTGTACCCATTTGGTCCTGGAGATTTATTATTTGATATAGAAAAAAAGAACCCCTTTTACCTCTGCATCTGTTACCTCCTTACTCAACAATTCTTGATCCAGATCTGTACACCGATATGGCACAATCTTCTCAATTTCTTCTATTGAAATCCCTTCAAAATTCGATGGAGTATGTTGGAGAAAATCTCTGAAGAAACTCTATGACACACTAGTAATTAACCCCGGCATAGGGTTTTACCCTTTATATCTAAGCCGCAAGTGTACAACACACAAAAGAAATGACCAATCATATGATCCATGTAAGCTCTAGCAAAAGTAGTACCTCTAGGTAGATTATGAACCACGTTGTTGAATTCCACTAACTTCTCTCGGCTTATCTTATTCGGGTACTCTCGGTACCTCTCGGGATTGTAGATTCAGATAGCGTGGAAAGCGGAATAGGGTGTTGTTGAGCGTGTCGCTCTCATGAAATAGGTGTGAATGTCTTCCTTGCTCTCATTGCTGTAGCGGAAAAAGCGTATATAGGTCCTTTTTTCATAAACTTCTTCGAAGGAGGTGCGCATCGGGATTGATTTCACAAATCTATAAAACTCGATCAATCTTTCTCGGGTGATGCATTATTTGCTTGGCTCTTCCGGAATTGGGCTTGGTGGAGATGATGGTTCAAAGACTAAGTAAGGCATATAGGGCATGTAGATACTCCGTTGTGGACTCCTTTGAAGTATTGTTGATGAAGAGGATGAGGCTTCTTCATCAGCTTCTTCATGAGCTTGAATCACCTTGCAAGGTGCATATAAATCTGGTTCCATGTCGCTTGAAGGCTCATCTGAGGTTTGAATATCAATGGAGAATGCAGGTTGCTCAAAGGAGAGTGTTCAGGACTCGTTCGATTCGGAGGGAGACGAGCAGGAGCTGGCTGCGGGTCCGAGGAGCGGAGGCACGACGTAATGAAATTTGGCCGCAGGTCTAGTGGCTGCACCAGCGGCGGAGGGAGAGTTGGCCGTAGCTGGAGGGCTCACGCCGGTGGTGAGGGGAGTCCGTTGGGACTTGGTCGGTTCGTCGTCTTCTTAATCTCCTTTGGTGTTTTCTGGTTCTTGGGAGTCATTTGGCTTCTCCTCTAGTTAAGGAACATGGGCATCAAGTGTTGAATCACGCCTCTCATGATCTTTAGATAGTTTCTCCAAACAAGGCTTGTTTGTCTTTTGTGTGTCGGATAAGTGACTAACCGAAGCATCGGTTTCTCTAACCTTGTATTCGAGTATGCTGAGACGATACTCGACTTCTTGAAGTTCACTAGTGTCTTTAATTTCTTGCTTTGTATCGCGAATCTCCATGAAATTTTGAATAAATCGTATTTTTGCTTCGTTTGTTCCTCCTCCATGTTTTTGTCTTTTCTTGAATAGCAGCAGCGTCTTTTAGAGTTTGTTACTCAAGGGTGGTGATGTGAGCAGGAAGGTCATCAAACTTCTCATTGAATTCAGTGTAGATTGTATCTAGCCTTTTGTTCATGGCCGCCTCGGTCACGACTTGGCAATCGAGGTATTGGTTAAGCATGACTTTGATTGCGTCCAGACGTACGCTAATCTCTGAGTTGAACACGTGCTGGTCCGAGAATTAATGGTATGAACGTTGTCTAGAGTTGACAACGGGAGACGCAAAAGGCTCGTCTCGGTAGTAAGGAGGCTTGTGTCTTCCTTGAGAGTAGTTGGTCGATGCCGGTTTCCGATCCATGTTGAACAAGTCACACACAGCACGTGAGTCATGACGGTGGTGAGCGTAAGATGGGTCATAGTAACTCTTTTCGTAGTAGCAATCTCGCTCCAGAGGCGAGTTCATGTTTCAAAGCCTGAAACGAAGAAAAACAAAACCAAAAATCAAATAGAAAAAGTTTGTTCTAGAGTCGTTTTACTAACCTCTAAGGTGTGATAGAAGCAGTAGCGATCTCTCCCCGGCAACGGCGCCAAAATCTTGACACACCGGGAATTAACTCCGGCTTGGGGTTTTACCCTTTATATCTAAGCCGAAAGTGCACAGCACACGAAGTAGTATTTAGGGATCGAATCCACAGGGATAGACGTTGTCCAATTTCTAACGAGTTCTAACTTATGTCTAGAAGTAAAATATCTTTTGGGTTTTGTCGCGGTCGTATCTATGAAATCTAAACTAAACTAAGAAGGGCAGTAGCTAACTAACTATTATATCGAGGTTGTGAATCAATTAAACGAAGCGTTGGGCAATCGGAAATTTTCTAGGGTTTATGATCGATTTTTACGAGGATATTTCTAGGATTTCTAAAGTGACTTTTTGTCGTCTTTGGGTTCCTGAACTTGGAACATGTACGCTGCGTGTAGGCTACTACTATAATCCTACACCTACTCACCTCAGTATTCGGACGGTAGCTTCCGACTCTGCCCGCGCAAGAAGTGAATGATACTTTCAAAGGTCGTTTACGCCCACAATTCCTCCGTAAGGATACCTTCGAAATCTTACAACGGATTTGCTCATCCACCCTAGATCAAGCAATTAGATACAACACTTATGTGGTTCTAAAACGCCTAATATCGATTGCTAAGACGGTTAGTTAAGCAACACATTAACAACAAGGATAGAACGAAGAACCCTAATCAATCGGTATCCTAGACTAAAAACCTAATAAGAAATCGAACCATAAGCTCCCCTTCAAACCCGTATACCCAACAAGGAGATTACTCAGCCATAGCTGAGGTAATCATATTCAATAAATCAAATAAAAACAATAAGTAAAAAGGGATGAAGAAAGCTTCTCTATCGAAGACACGAATCGAGAATCCTTTGCTCCAAACCAAAGAAACAAGTGCACAAGTCACAAGAGCTTCGCTTCTTCCTTCAAGCGTGAGAATAATGTAACGTGTCTGTCTAAGAGGCATAAAATAAGTATTTATAGAGCTAATCTCGTTTAGGGTTTGATGGGGAAAAACGGTTTTGGCCCCGGGTGAAGAAACAAGTCGATTTGGTCGCGCATGGTGATGGCCGCGGGTCCGTCGCCTCTGACCGCAGTGAACTGGCCTCTGGCTGCGGGTCCATCACCTCTGGCCATGGTGAACTGGTGCTTGGTCGCGGGTCCAGCTCCTCTAGGCGCTTCGTCTTCGGGGCAGCTTCATCTGCCTTCAGTGCTACGGGTGTATTTAAGGATCCAACCATTGGATTGCCTCCAATTTAATTGCAATTGAAATTTGGTTGTCTCTACTTTGTTTTGTCCAAATTCGGGGATGATCAGACGGTGAAAAGGTCTCCATTAGCTGCAAGACTTCTTGACGGTTCAAGTTTATCCAAAAAAGTACTTTTACTCCGAAATGCACTCTTTTATTCCGTGTTACCTGAAACGTCTTTCAAATCTCTAAAATATGAAAATTACTTGACTTGGAGGTGTTAAAACACCTGCATAAGAATATGAAAGTGATCCATAAAAATGGTCAAAAACCGGTGTTATCACACTACTTTATGGAAGGTTTTATTGTTTCGATCTCCAACTCTCAACCAATGAACCTTTGATATTTGCTTTAGAAAATTTTCCTCTAACCTCGTAACAAAATCCCACCGGCGATATGCTACTGTTTCCTCCTACATCCGCTGCGGTAAGGGATTATGTGAGTTCGTCAAGAATCTCATTAAAATCACCAAAACAAATCCATGATTTTTTCGTATGATGGGAGAGTTTTGATGATCTCGGATATATCTCCATAATTCCTTACGTTTCTCCATGAAGTTTGAGGCATAGACGAAAAAACAGAAAAATACCACATCGCTATCCTCCAACTTCACAAAAAAAGTAATCATCTATCCACTTTTGAAGAAGATATTAAGTCTCACCCGAGGACTCAACATCACCCAAATACGTCCCACACGATTAAATTCATAATTTGTTATCAACGACCAATCCCTGATGAATAATGTGAAGTAAGAGTCATCATCAATTTGTTATCAAAACATATCCACATTGCTTTACCTTTCTTGACTCTTGTCTCCAAAAGTGCACCAAACTGAAATCCCTTGCTCTGGATCCAGCTCCTTATGATGGAATGTTTTGTTGATTTGTTTAAGCCTCAAACATTCCAAAAGAACCCTGCCATAAAATTAATTTTTTTTCCTTGGCGTCCTTTTACTCGAAACACTAGGTTTTGTGTCCCTAATATTTGAAGTGTTTGAGTCTGCCAAGATGCTTTCGATGTACGCAGAAGAGGAGGACGAATAGCCACATCATCATGTTTCACCGTCAAATTATAGTTGAGTTCTGGTCGTGAACTAGAATCGATCTCTTCAATGAGTCTGATACCCTCTTTCTCGACAACCTCTATTGATGTATCAACAATAGCATCCTCTGTCGATGTTTTAACACCCCATGCCCGAATAGCTAACTTAGTATCCACCTCTCCTTCTTTGTCAACCGTAGGAGCTAGAATCGAAAAACGAGAAGGAGAAACTGAGATTTTTTCTTTTTCTCCTCCTAGTTTCGTTGGATTTCTTCCCTTTTTTGTTGAAGAAACATAACACCACTCTTCTTCCTCTCTATCTACGATTTCCTCATCAATGGTTTTCTTTTATTTCAATTTCTCGGTCACTTCTTCTTGATCCTCAGAAATCTTATTTTGAGTTTCTATGCCTTCATCCGAGCTCACCAGGTTCTCTATCTCTTTCCTAGTAACATTTACCGTATCCACAACATCTTCACTCTGCTCTACTAAATACTTCTCGACTTCTGATTTTCGTTTCAAAATATTCTTCCCCGCCTTTAGCAGACACACTTCGGATAAATGACCTCATTTCGAACATGAATTACATCTTGGAGGCAGCCAAGGGTATTTGAATTCGACAATTGAATCTACACCATTTTCCGATGTAAACCGATATTGCTTTGGCAAGTCATTGGATAAGTTTGCCTCGACGAAAACTTTTGCTTCATCAAAACTTTTGCATAATTCCATATCAAGATGGAGTGCCTTTGGCTCGCCCACCGCGCTTGCAAGAAATCCCAATCCCTTCTAGTGGTACATCTTTTGTGGAACATTTTTAAGAGTGATATATTTGTGGTTATGCTCCATCTTCATAGTAAATAACAGCTTTGTGGTAGATTGTTATTTTCTGCCGTATCATCTATTTGCGTGGAAATAGACTAATGTTATATGGTGAACGTAAACTATATATATCCATCAAATAATGTTTGATTGATTTTTTCAAATATTTTATGTCGCATCGTAAATTCAAAATCTCCTAATGATAATTTTAATATGTATACAAAATCTCATAATGATAGTTTTCATATGTATACATGGGTTTGAATATGTACGATTCAGAAATCACACAAAGGGGTAAAACAAAGAACTTAAGTCGGAATCTCGTTTTATTATATCTAATTCGGTAAGATTACAAGATTGTTTTGATCGGAAATAGCAAAGAACTAAGGAAACTAAAAGCTGTTAAGTTTGAGTTCTCTGTTTATTAGGTCTCGCAAATGATTGTGAATATGTGTGAATGAGGCGAAGGCCTCTCTATTTATAAGATATCGAGTCGGCTAAAACTATGTAATTTTATTTTCCTAGTTCTATCAGGAAAAAGAAGATTCTCCCTCCCCCTCCGAAATTAGGAAATATTACGCAAATCTCTGAGGTCTGTTTCGATCATGACATGTTGGGACTTAATGGGCTCAAAGGCTGGCAACCGTGATCATGGGCTTTCTTTCTTCCAAGTCTGAACCGTCGTAGACCGTGATCAATTGGGCCGATCTCGGTTCAAACCGGGTTAAACCAGGGAGTGCTAAACTCACCACTGACAATTACTCCCCCCCCCCCAAGTTCGGCGAAATAGTCTTTAGATGAATTCGGAGAAGTTCATGTAGAATCTTTTAGCTCGGTATGAATTGAGATCGACTGCGGTTGAGGTCAGTATCGAATGAGGTCGGTATTCTTACTTGGTCGTTTCAACTTGATGCTTTGATAATCTTGAGTTCGGCGAATCTTCCCCGAGAAGGTGTATCATTTCGATATCTTTAATTGTCACGGAAATCGATGAGTCGTCATAATTGCTTCTCTGTCTATATATTCACCTTGACTCCTCCAATTCCTCACTTCACTCTTGCTTATAAAAGGTAGTTATCTCTCCTTTCTCTCTAGTTTGCTCCAATTTTCTCTCTCTAGATTATTTGACGGTATTATCTCGATAATGGATGAATATATCCGTCGCAACTCTCGTGACATCATATCTTTTTTATGTCCCAACTCAAAGAACAAACCGTAACGGGAAAAATTGAATCTCAAAATCATATTTTTCAAGAGGCAGTATGCAACGATTCCAGCGTATGGAACAATGACACAAAGTACTATATACACATATCATAATAAATAAATAGGAAACTAAGCATGTATCAAACTAATGAAGTAAAGCAAAGTTCTGAGCTTGATTAAAATAACAGGTTCATGATATTCTCATATTTTACCTATTTTATCATGCATTTAACTTAATATTTTGAGTCTCATACATGTGTTTTCATAACTTTCTTTAATGTTTTTCTCCAAATGAGAGTCTAGCTAGTTTACATTAGGTACTAATGAGTCTTGCATCATTTGGAGTATTTTCAAGGTATTTGCAGACGTTTTGGAGATGATTGGAATTAAGGAGCAAAGGCAAATGCAGAGTTCACCCAAGGTGTTTGAAAGATCGGGCCGGACGAAGGGTCTCCATTCGGATTCATCTTCTGAGTTATTCATGCAAATCGTAGACAACTGAGTTGGTTGTTGTCTGGAGGTAGTTTCAATTCGTTATGAACAATGGTTCGAAAGATACCGTAGATTTAGTAAGGACATGTCTGTCTGGCGCCCATACGACCCACCTGAGAGAACACCGGCCAACCTCCGCCAGATGTTGAAGGTCACGTCCTGCCAGAAGAAATACCGGACGGCCACACCGGCCAACCTCAGCCCGGTTTGGTCACTCTGGGTTGATCCAGTTTGACCAGAGTTGACCCAGTTTGACCCATTTGACTATTTAAACTTTTTAAACCTAATTTGTTTTAGCAAGTTTTCTTCTTGTGAGAGTGGAGCTCGACCCAAACTCTCTTTTCTTGAAGTTCTTGGATTGTTCTTCATACAAATGCCACTCTAGAGAAGATTTTTTCACTCTATCTTTATATTATGTTCATTTAATTTTTGTTCTTTATTTTTATGTATTTTCTCTTGTGTTCTTCATGTTTTTTGTGATTTAACTTTTTTTTTGTTGGATTTTGGATTATGCTTGATTTTGATGTTTTGGTGATTGATTTATGATACTTAAGTTTTAAATCCTTGCTTTTCTTTCTTATTTAGTGTTCTTAATGATTAAGCTTGAGAAAGTTAATCTAGATCATAGGGAATTTCATGCACACAAAATGTTCGATGAAATTCTCCAATGAACTAAATAAGAGATTTTCATACTTAACTCATGAGAATGAATGTTTAAGATGAATCTTGGCTAATAGAACTTGTGTTTAATGATTGTTAATCATATAATCACAAATGAGAGATTGATATTGATTAAGTAATTAACAAATAGATTAGTGTCATGAGAATGAATTAATCTTATTCAAGTGTTCTAGGCCTAAGGAATATCATAGATTGTGTGCATTAGTATCATTAGTCAACTGTCTTGATGGTTAATTGATGATGATTTGGATTGCATCTTGTTAGATCATTCACATAAGTTGATATTAATGCTAGTTTTGAATTGAGAAATCAAATCTAGAACTTAAGCATTTCATGCCCGGGAGGTGTTTGTGAAAATACTTGAACCAAACCTATTGTGAGCTTTTCATATCCTAGCCAATGAGAGTTGATGTTTAGGGTGATTAGTGAACTAACTAATTGGAATTGTTTATTAATGCTCATTGATTATCTAATTGCAAACGAGAGTTTATGTCAATTAGGTGATTAGTGAAGTGATTAGTTCCATGAGAATGGATTAGTCATATTTGTGAATTCCATGTTCTAGGATAGTATTTAATTCAATCTTTATCATCATTATTTGATGGGAAAACGACGTATTTCCACCTCAAGTTTTTGATATAGGTATAGATCCACCCAAAGTTTGGACCTCGACACAGATTCCCCTAATTCGAAAGTTTCAGACGTATTTCTCCCTTATTTGAAAGTTTCAGACGTATTTACAAATAACATAGAAGTTCGAAACGTTAAACCACCTAGACTATGATTTAGGTCGGTTTACTGTTTACCAAATGATACTTAACCAGTAAATATCGAAACTAAACTGGTTTATTAAACCAATTAAAAAAATTAACCACATTTGACTCAGGTTAAAACATATACCAGATTAAAACGACCCAACCCCAACTCTCAAAAAAAAAAAAAAATCAATCCCCAATTCTGACTCCTCCATGGATTCAAACACACCCAGACAAAGTCAAGACAAATCTCTCGCTAAAGGCAATGGAGACGACGCCGACGTTACCACCGGCGTAAGCCCAGTCGCCGATCCAGACCCTCAGTGGCTCTACTTTAACCGGTGGACGGCGAAAAAGCTTCCTCCTTCTCCTTTTCTAGGGTCGAAACCTCAAGCCGTATTACCACCGGCGAAGGCTTCGCTTCTATCAGAGTTCGAGATGGCAGTTTCTGTTGTTCATAACTCCACCGCATGATCCTCAGTCACTCCAGCGCATCATCTTCGTCCACCTCTGCTCTCCCTCTCCTCTGCGCATCAATCCCTCTCCTCCGCCTTCTCNCATTTCACTCCTAACCCGAGTTTAAATGAATTGATTGAGCCGAACCTTTTGTGAGCTTTTCTTGCCTAGCCAACGAGAGTTGATGTCTAGGGTGATTAGTGAACTAATTGGGATTGGATTTTAATGCTTGTTAACCATCTTATCACAAACGAGAGTTTGATCTTGATTTGGTGATTAACAAAGTGATTAATGCCACGAGAGTGGATTAGTCATAATTGTGAATCCCATGTTCTAGGATAGTGTTTAATGCTTCCAAATGATTCATTGTTTGATTGTTAATCATTCATTTGATAGTTCATTCCATGATCCACATTTATATCTTTGTTTTCCATCTTACATTTGTTTTCTTTAGTTTAAAAACATAAAAACCCAAAAACATTTGCTCTAGCTTAGGAAGATTCATGTATTCCTAGTGCTTCAATCTTAACCTCCTTGGTTCGATATCTCAAATACTACAATGACATTAGTGGGATTTGAGTAATTGATTAGTAAAAATCCTACTATCAAATAGCGAGAGCGTGAGCTTGTTTTGCGGCCAAAATTGATTCTATTTCATTCATTACATCGTTACGATGTCGTCGTCCTCTGCGTTAAAGCAACGACAACGACGCAACTGAGGCCCCAATAGAAATCCCCAAATCAATGATTCCTCTCGACCCCGTCAGGTCGATTATAACCCCCAAATCGGACCAATTATCATACCAGAAGTTTGTCTTCCTCCCATTTCTCAGGTCAATTCGATGAAAGCTTTTTGCAAGATCTCGATATTTAAGAATCTTCCTCCACATCCAAGCTATCCTGCCTTCGTGTTTTTTCGTATCGACCATAGAGTACCCTGCCTTATTAGATATGTTTGAATCTATTTTACCCATATATATGGATGAGAAGACACGATTCACCAGATCAACTTGAGACATCTTACATTGTTAATCTATTTCAATGGACGAAGACCTAACCCTCCTTCTTCCTTTGGTTTACAAACATCCTCCCACACCATCTTGGATTTTCGAGAATTCAAATCAGGTCCCGACCATAAGAAGATGGAATAAAGCTTATAGATCTATTTCCCGAATGCATTCTCTCGGTAGTCGAAATGCCGACAACAAAAAGTTTGAAATGATGTGCAACACATAGCTTATATGTTGTAGACGTCATGCGATCGATAGAAACCGAGTTTTCCAAGAGCTAATTCTCCATCTAATCTTTTCCAGCAAAGGCAAATAGTCGTTCTTAGTCATCTGCTTCGATAGAAGCGGTAATCCCATATAGCGAACTAACAATTGGCCTGATTCAAATTGAAATTGTTGATGGAGCTCTTCTCTAACATTCTCAGCAACACCTGCCAGGTATATCGTCGATTTCTCCATACTAGTATGTAGATCTGAGATTCCTGCAATTTCCCCAAATACTTTCACAATTTGTTGAATAGAGCGGATCTTACCGTCTGATAACACCATTATATTATCGGTGAAACTCAAATGAGTGAGCCCAAGGTTCTTGCATTTCGGATGGAAACCAAAAAGACGATCGCTCACAGCCTTATCCAGCATCTTGGATAACACATTCATGCTGATAGCAAACAAGTATGGAGAGAGTGAGCACCCTTGTCGCAATCATCGGTTACTACAGAAAAAGCCAGAAAGCTCTCCATTTACTTGGACCGAGACGGAAGCCGTTGTGATGCATAGAGAGATCCAGTGGATAAATGTGTCCTTAACCAATTTACTTGGACCGAGAATGTGTCAATCTTAATGGCACAACGGGTAGAGATGGAGTCCTTGTGGTAATCTTTAACCAATTCTGTTGCCAAAAAAAGATTCTCAATGAGTAATCGATCCTTGACAAAAGCTAATTGATTTAACGCTATAAGTTTCGGTAGGATTTCCTTCATTCTATTTGCCATGAGCTTAGATATAACTTTGTAGGTGACATTGCAACAAGATATGGGAAGATAGTCTTTCATTTCCATTGCCGAGGTTTTTTTAGGTATCAAAGCCAGAATTGTCAAGTTAACACCCTTAGGCAAAAATCCCTTCTAAAAAAATTCTTTAATTGCTATAGTGAATTCGCTTCCAACCACATACCACACAACTTTATAAAACTCAACATTGTACCCATTTGGTCCTGGAGATTTATTATTTGGTATAGAAAAAAAAGAACCCCTTGTACCTCTGCATCTGTTACCTCCTTAGTCAACAATTCTTGATCCATATCTGTACACCGATATGGCACAATCTTCTCAATCTCTTCTATTGAAATCCCTTCAAAATTCGATGTAGTATGTTGGAGAAAATCTCTGAAGAAACTCTATGACACACCAGGAATTAACCCCGACATAGGGTTTTACCCTTTATATCTAAGCCGCAAGTGTACAACACACAAAAGAAATGACCAATCATATGATCCATGTAAGCTCTAGCAAAAGTAGTACCTCTAGGTAGATTATGAACCACGTTGTTGAATTCCACTAACTTCTCTCGGCTTATCTTATTCGGGTACTCTCGGTACCTCTCGGGATGGTAGATTCAGATAGCATGGAAAGCGGAATAGGGTGTTGTTAAGCGTCTCGCTCTCATGAAATAGGTGTGACTGTCTTCCTTGCTCTCATTGCTGTAACGGAAAAAAGCGTATATAGGTCCTTTTTCACAAACTTCTTCGAAGGAGTTGTGCATCGGGATTGATTTCACAAATCTATAAAACTCGATCAATCTTTCTCGGGTGATGCATTATTTCCTTGGCTCTTCCGGAATTGGGCTTCGTGGAGATGATGGTTCAAAGACTAAGTAAGGCATATAGGGCATGTAGATCCTCCGTTGTGAACTCCTTTGAAGTATTGTTGATGAAGAGGATGAGGCTTCTTCATGAGCTTGAATCACCTTGCAAGGTGCATATAAATCTGGTTCCATGTCGCTTGAAGGCATATCTGAGGTTTGAGTATCAATGGAGAATGCAGCTTGCTCAAAGGAGAGTGTTCAGGACTCGTTCGATTCGGAGGGAGACGAGCAGGAGCTGGCTACGGGTCCGAGGAGAGGAGGCACGACGGAATGAAATTTGGCCGCAGGTCTAGTGGCTGCACCAGCGGCGGAGGGAGAGCTGGCCGTAGCTGGAGGGCTCACGCCGGTGGTGAGGGGAGTCCGTGGGAACTTGGCCGGTTCGTCGTCTTCTTCATCTCCTTTGGTGTTTTCTGGTTCTTGGGAGTCATTTGGCTTCTCCTCTAGTTAAGGAACATGGCCATCAAGTGTTGAATCACGCCTCTCATGATCTTTAGATAGTTTCTCCAAACAAGGCTTGTTTATCTTTTGTGTGTCGGATAAGTGACTAACCAAAGCATCGGTTTCTCTAACCTTGTATTCGAGTATGCTGAGACGATACTCGACTTCTTGAAGTTCACTAGTGTCTTTAATTTCTTACTTTGTATCGCGAATCTCCATGAAATTTTGAATAATATCGTATTTTTGCTTCGTTTGTTTCGCCTCCATGGTTTTTGTCTTTTCTTGAATAGCAGCAGCGTCTTTTAGAGTTTGTTCCTCAAGGGTGGTGATGTGAGCAGCAAGGTCATCAAACTTCTCGTTGAATTCGGTGTAGATTGTATCTAGCCTTTTGTTCATGGCCGCCTCGGTCACGACTTGGCAATCGAGGTATTGGTTAAGCATGACGTTGATTGCGTCCAGACGTACGCTAATCTCTGAGTTGAACACGTGCTGGTCCGAGAATTGATGGTGTTGATGGTATGAACGTTGTCTAGAGTTGACAACGGGAGACGCAAAAGGCTCGTCTCGGTAGTAAGGAGGCTTGTGGCTTCTTTGAGAGTAGTTGGTCGATGCCGGTTTCCGATCCATGTAGAACGAGTCACACACATCATGTGAGTCATGACGGTGGTGAGCGTAAGATGGGTCATAGTAACTCTGGTCGTAGTAGCAATCTCGCTCCAGAGGCGAGTTCATGTTTCAAAGCCTGAAACGAAGAAAAACAAAACCAAAAATCAAATAGCAAAAGTTTGTTCTAGAGTCGTTTTACTAACCTCTAAGGTGTGATAGAAGCAGTAGCGATCTCTCCCCGGCAACGGCGCCAAAAACTTGACACACCGGGAATTAACTCCGGCGTGGGGTTATACCCTTTATATCTAAGCCGCAAGTGCACAGCACACAAAGTAGTATTTAGGGATCGAATCCACAGGGATAGACGTTGTCCAATTTCTAACTTTTGTCTAGAAGTAAAATATCTTTTGGGTTTTGTCGCGGTCGTATCTATGAAATCTAAACTAAACTAAGAAGGGCAGTAGCTAACTAACTATTATATCGAGGTTGTGAATCAATTAAACAAAGCGTTGGGCAATCGGGAATTTTCTAGGGTTTATGATCGATTTTTACGAGGATATTTCTAGGATTTCTAAAGCGACTTTTTGTCGTCTTTGGGTTCCTGAACTTGGAACATGTATGCTGCGTGTAGGCTACTACTATAATCCTACACACCTACTCACCTCAGTACTCGGACGGTAGCTTCCGACTCTGCCCGCGCAAGAAGTGAATGATACTTTCAAAGGTCGTTTACGCCCACAATTCCTCCGTAAGGATACCTTCGAAATCTTACGACGGATTTGCTCGTCTACCCTAGATCAAGCAATTAGATACAACACTTATGTGGTTCTAAAACGCCTAATATCGATTGCTAAGACGGTTAGTTAAGCAACACATTAACAACAAGGATATAACGAAGAACCCTAATCAATCGGTATCCTAGACTAAAAACCTAATAAGAAATCGAACCATAAGCTCCCCTTAAAACCCCTATACCCAACAAGGAGATTACTCAGCCATAGCTGAGGTAATCATATTCAATAAATCAAATAAAAACAGTAAGTAAAAAGGGATGAAGAAAGCTTCTCTATCGAAGACACGAATCGAGAATCCTTTGCTTCAAACCAAAGAAACAAGTGCACAAGTCACAAGAGCTTCGCTTCTTCCTTTAAGCATGAGAATAATGTAACGTGTCTATCTAAGAGGCATAAAATAAGTATTTATAGAGCTAATCTCGTTTAGGGTTTGATGGAGAAAAGACGGTTTTGGCCCCGGGTGAAGAAACAAGTCGATTTGGTCGCGCATGGTGATGGCCGCGGGTCCGTCGCCTCTGACCGCGGTGAACTGGCCTCTGGCTGCGGGTCCGTCGCCTCTGGCCATGGTGAACTGGTGCTTGGCCGCGGGTCCAGCTCCTCTAGGCGCGGTGGCTTCGTCTTCGGGGCAGCTTCATCTGCCTTCAGTGCTACGGGTGTATTTAAGGATCCAACCATTGGATTGCCTCCAATTTAATTGCATTTGAAATTTGGTTGTCTCTACTTTGTTTTGTCCAAATTCGGGGATGATCAGACGGTGAAAAGGTCTCCATTAGCTGCAAGACTTCTTGACGGTTCAAGTTTATCCAAAAACGTACTTTTACTCCGAAATGCACTCTTTTATTCCGTGTTACCTGAAACATCTTTCAAATCTCTAAAATATGAAAATCACTTGACTTGGAGGTGTTAAAACACCTGCATAAGAATATGAAAGTGATCCATAAAAACGGTCAAAAACCGGTGTTATCACACTACTTTATGGAAGGTTTTATTGTTTCGATCTCCAACTCTCAACCAATGAACCTTTGATCTTTGCTTTATAAAATTTTCCTCTAACCTCGTAACAAAATCCCACCGGCGATATGCTACTGTTTCCTCCTACATCCGCTGCGGTAAGGGATTATGTGAGTTCGTCTCTTGTTTTTCACACAAGTCTGTAAATGCCTCATTTGCCTTCTTCGTCAAATTCCCCATCCTGCTTTTAGTGAGACATCAAATCAGTGGTTTTACAGCTTTAAGCTTCTTTGTGAACTGAAACATAGACGAAGTAGATAGGTAGATAGGCAGTGGTTCACTCCAAAACTTCTCCAGCATTGGTTTAAACTCCTCCATCTCCGCTAACGTACTTCACCTCTTGCAGCTCAACAATCTCCTCATCGGCCGATCTTTGACAAAGGATCGCATCTCCTATCTCCTCGCAAGATTGCACACCTCTCTGATTCAGGTTCACCTTTGCGGTCAGCTCGTCTATCTTCTGCGAGTCTACACCATTTGGACGTTTAGACCTGTCATACTCGTGACATCGATTCCCAGAACTTGCAGCTAGGTTCTCTATTAATTGGTATGCTCCTTCCTTGTATTGGTCATGAAATCCCCATTGCTCACTGCATTAAGGGCGTTCTTGTAGTCCCAATCAACTCCATCGTAGAAGATGCTTAGAATATGTTCATCTAAGTACCCATGATGAGGGCACTCCCTGCGGTACTCTCTAAACTTTTCCCAAGCTTCGCAAAAGGACTCCCCTGGATGCTGCTGGAAAGCCGCGATCTTGTTCTGAAGCGACGCTGTCTTGGATTTAGTGTAGAAATGATCCAAGAAAGTAGCCTTGCATTCGTCCCAAGTAGTCAATGACCCGGCAAGGAGTGACTTGAGCCACCTCAGTGCCGTATCCGCCAGAGAGAAGGGGAAAAGTTTGCACTTGAGGTAATTAGCTGGTACCCCATTAGACTTGGTAGTGTTGCAGATTTCTTCGAAGTTCTCTATGTGGTCCATTGGATGCTCTGCAGGGAGACCATGAAACATGTGCTGCTTCACCAATGCAATCATCTGAGGTTTGATCTCATAGTCTTGCTGATATGATCATGGACGTGACGGCTTCGGTGGAGGTTCAAGAAGACGCAATGGTCATTCCCGAAGGACCCATCACACGGTCTAAGGCACGTCAACTAGCGGGAGCAGTTCGGAACTTACTCACGAATGCAAGGATCGAGGAGGACCAACGTACACAACCCGTCCTCACCTCATTGTCTTCGAACTCTCTATGAGGTTTGGCCGTTTGTGTAAGTCAATTGTACTCTTTTTCATGTATACGGTTTTATCCCAATGGGTTTTCCGTATAGAGGTTTTAACGAGGCAACCGGCTTACACCGCCTAACGGTCAGATTTCTTGAGAGTTCCGCGGGGGGATTTTTCCGAGGGAAATTCCGAGGAATTTATTCCCGAGGGACTTTTCGAGGAACTTTCCCGGGGGAAATTCTCGGCGGGAATTTCTGGCGGAATTCTAATAGTTGTCTCTTTGCTTTTCTTTTTAACTCTTCTTCTCCCTCATTGTCGAACACATTATCCATTTCTCTCAAAGTATTTTTCAGAGATTTCATCTCTTGATTCACGATTTCTTGATGGTTAGTCAATAAAATTTTCCTTTGGTTTATCGAGAGTATTTCCGCAAACTTCTCGACGCAACCTTCGATCCGTCGTTCGTGTGAGTTCTTCTCGGAATTAGGGCACAAGGATTTTTGAGATTTCATGTCCCACGCCTTGTCATTTTCTTCCCCGGATTCTCCCAACAACGTAGCCACCCCCTCGTTTCAATTGTTCATTGTCGGAATTGGGTCTAAGGATTTTCGGGATTTCTCCCACGCCTTAGCATCTCTTCTCGTGAATCCATTGAAGTCGTGGATCTATCAACCTCACATGTACTAGAGTAAGCCGGTCCTTAGTCGAATCGTGTCAAGTGGTATCAGAGCCACTTGCTCCAAAATCGGTGAGATCTATCCTTTTAAATTGTTCATCTTCTTTGCAAATTTCTGGGTTTAAAATGTTGTGTTTCTGTTTTGTTTCGATTTTTATTAATTCAAAACCTTATCAAAAAAATCAAAAAAAATATAGCTAAGTAGATCTGTGTCTTTTTTAAATTGTCATAATTTTTAAAATTCAAAAAAAAAAAAAAATCGTTTTGAGTTTTTCGGAAATCACTGTTTTGTGGTTATTTGGGAAAAATCTGAACTTTTGCGTACACTCATTTGTTCTTGTTTAATTCTGTGCGAGGAACAAACATGTCGGAAGAAAGTGAATCAGCTTCATCACGATCTAGGAAAGAGCGAGATGCTGCGATGAATCAAAAAGTTGATGGCGTTAATCAAAAGGTTGATGACATGGCACAAGTTCTCCGCGAGATGCGAGATCAAATGGCGACACTAGCGGTTCGTACGCCGAGACGAAATGAGAGAAATCAAGGCGCTGAATCGAGGGACAATAGAGCCGAGGATGTGAGATCCGAGCAGAGTGTAGGACATGGAAGTTGTCACGCACCGGCGAGACCGAGGAGAAATCGGCCGCGACAAGATGAATCGGAGGATAATCCATTTTATGACCGAGGAGATTCATCCGAGGGAGATCACAACCGGCATCCGCGACCTCAAAGGCGTAACAACGATGATCTTGGCGGAATGAAACTTCGCATTCCCCCGTTCTACGGAAAGAACGATCTGGACGCCTTCCTCGAATGGGAAAAGAAAATCGAACTCGTTTTCGATTGCCAAAACTTTTCCGCATACAAAAAAGTCAGGTTAGCCGCTACTGAATTTCATGAATACGCTATTGACTGGTGGGATCAAATTGTGATAAACAGGAGACGCAACGGTTAGAATCCCGTGGAGACATGGACGGAGATGATCGCACTTATGCGACGGCGGTTCGTACCGCTTCACTACCATCGGGAACTTCACCAACGGTTAAGGCGCTTAGGTCAAGGAAGTAAAGGCGTGGAGGACTATCTCCAGGAGATGGAAAAGCTAATGCTAAAGGCTGATGTTGATGAGCCGAGTGATGCCACGATGGCACGGTTCTTAGCCGGCATGAACCGCGATTTACAAAACCGAATGGAAATGAAAACGTATGCGACTTTGGAGGAAATGTTGCATAAGGTTGTACTAGTGAAACAGCAACTCAAGAGAAAAGGCATGTCATGACAACCTTACGCTTCAAGCTCAAAGCCGAGCTTCACCAAAGGAGACAAACCGAATTATCCCCCACGGACCGATTTTAAGCCTAAGGCGGATTTCAAACCGCAATCTTCCGGTCATGACTACAAGGGTAATGGTGATTCGAATCCTATACGTAATCGTGATATTGAATGTTTTAAGTGCAGAGGCAAAGGACATTACGCGAACAAGTGCCCGAATGCGCGCGCGATGATGATGCTAGAAAACTGTGAAATCGTGACCAACGATGAAGAAGAGACGGAAACCGCTCCAATCTTTGACGATTATGAAGAGCATGCGGTTGACGGGGAGCTCTTAGTGGCGAGACGTGTTCTCCTTCCCCAGGAACCGGTCATTGAAAACGAACAACGCGAAAACCTCTTCCATACCCGTTGCATGGTTAAAAGCAAGGTATGTAGTCTAATTATAGACGGTGGAAGTTGTACTAATGTTGCTAGCACTACTTTAGTGGATAAGCTAGGTATGGAGACCAGGAAGCATCCACGGCCTTACAACCTTCGATGGTTGAACAATCAAAGACAGCTCAAAGTTACCCGACAAGTTTCGGTTCCTTTGACAATCGGCCGCTACGAAGACGAAATAGTGTGCGATGTTCTCCCTATGGAAGCTGGTCATATCCTACTTGGACGACCGTGGCAATACGACCGTAGAGCCGTTCATGATGGATTTACGAACAAGCATTCCTTTGAGCATCACGGCCGAAAGATCACTCTTGCTCCACTTTCGCCGCACGAGGTATATCTCGATCAACTTAAGCTTGAAAAGAATTACGGCAAAGGCAAGGTAAGTGATCCCTCGTCTTCTCATTCTGATAAAAACGAGAGTATAGGTACTAAGACCTGTGAGAGAACACTTGTGAATGAATCATTATTTATCAAACCGAGTGAACTAAAACATGCTCTCGTTTCTCGGCAATCTTTTGTGCTATTAGTTTTTAGGGATGCTCTCTCGAGTATGACTAATCCCGAGCCGGATATTCCGAGTAGTGTTTCACCTCTTTTGCAGGGGTATGCTGATGTGTTCCCGGACGATGGACCAAATGGTTTGCCACCACTCCGCGGAATCGAGCATCAAATCGACTTTGTCCCCGGCGCTACTCTTCCGAACCGGCCGGCGTATCGAACAAATCCTGTGGAAACTAAGGAACTACAACGCCAAGTAGATGAGCTGATGTCTAAAGGACATATACGTGAAAGTATGAGCCCATGTGCTGTACCTGTACTACTTGTGCCAAAAAAAGACGGTACTTGGCGGATGTGTGTCGATTGCCGCGCGATAAACAACATAACGGTAAAGTATCATCATCCGATCCCGAGGTTAGACGATATGTTAGATGAGCTTTATGGATCTAGTGTGTTTATTAAGATTGATCTTAAGAGTGGTTATCACCAAATCCGGATGAAGGAAGGTGATGAGTGGAAAACCACATTTAAAACCAAACACGGTCTATACGAGTGGTTAGTAATGCCGTTTGGTTTGACGAATGCTCCTAGCACTTTTATGCGTTTAATGAACCATGTTCTTAGGTCGTATATAGGCGTCTTTGTAGTTGTGTACTTTGACGATATTCTTATTTATAGTAAGAACCACAAACATGTGGAACACTTGCGATTGGTGTTAGATGTGCTTAGGAAGGAACGGTTATTTGGAAATTTGAAGAAATGTTCTTTTTTTTCAGATAACGTTGTCTTTTTAGGTTTTGTGGTTAGTTCTCAGGGCATACAGGTTGACGAGAACAAGATAAAGGCGATCCGCGATTGGCCGAGCCCAAAGACCGTTAGCGAGGTCCGGAGTTTTCACGGTTTGGCAGGATTTTATCGACGATTCTTTCGTGATTTCAGTACGATTGCCGCACCACTTACCGAGGTTATCAAGAAGGACGTGGGATTTCGATGGAAACAAGCTCAAGAGGACGCGTTCCAACTACTGAAAAACAAACTCACTCACGCCCCTTTACTTATTTTACCCGATTTTATGAAAGCTTTCGAGATTGAATGTGACGCTTTTGGTATTGGTATAGGTGTTGTACTTATGCAAGAGAAGAAACCTGTGGCTTTCTTAAGCGAGAAACTTGGAGGAGCGACGCTCAATTATCCGACTTACGACAAGGAACTTTATGCCTTGGTCCGAGCTCTCCAAACGTGGCAGCATTACTTATGGCCGAAGGAGTTCATTATTCATACGGATCATCAATCCCTCAAGCACTAAAAGAGTCATCAAAAGTTGAATAAGAGGCACGCACGTTGGGTTGAATTTATCGAGACGTTTCCGTATGTAATCCAGTACAAACAAGGTAAGGAAAACGTCGTTGCCGACGCGTTGTCTCGGAGGTACACTCTAATCTCGACACTTGATGCTAAGATACTTGGGTTTGAGATGATCAAGGACGCTTATGCAACCGATTCCGATTTCCAGGAAGTGTTTCTCTCTTGTTCTAAATTCGCATTTGGAAAGTACTTTCAAAGCGACGGTTTCTTGTTTTACGAGAACCGACTTTGTATTCCTAACTCTTCTTTGCGAGATTTACTTATCAGGGAAGCACATGGCGGTGGACTTATGGGACATTTTGGCGTTGCCAAAACACTTCATATCGTGCAAGATCACTTCTTTTGGCCGCATATGAAACGCGATGTGGAACGTGTTTGCAACCGGTGCACGACTTGTAAGTATGAAAAATCTAAACGTCAAAACCAAGGTATGTATACTCCTCTACCTATTCCTAGTGCTCCTTGGACAGATATTTCTATGGATTTTGTGTTAGGATTGCCTAACTCTAGGAAAGGTAATGATTCGATTTTTGTGGTAGTCGATAGGTTTTCTAAGATGGCGCGTTTTATTCCGTGTCATAAAACTGATGATGCATCGAACATAGCCGAATTATTCTTTAGGGAAATTATTCGCATGCATGGAATGCCTAGGACTATAGTGTCGGACAGAGATACAAAGTTTCTTAGCTATTTTTGGAAGACTCTTTGGGCTAAGTTAGGAACGAAACTTTGTTTCTCTACGACTTGTCATCCGCAAACGGACGGACAAACCGAGGTGGTCAATAGGACCTTAGGATCTCTTTTGCGGACTATCATTAAAAAGAATCTTAGATCGTGGGAAGATTGTTTGCCTCATGTAGAATTTGCTTATAATCATGCGCAGCATTCTACGACTTTGTTTTCTCCTTTTGAACTCGTTTATGGTTTTAATCCGCTTACTCCTCTCGATTTAACTCCTTTACCTTTGAGTGAACATGTGAGTATGGACGGTAAGAAACGGGCCGAGATGGTCAAAAAGATGCATGAGAAGGCGAAAGCAAACATCGAACGTAAGACGGAGCAATACCGCAAGCATGCAAACAAGGGGCGAAACAAGAAGGTTTTTGAACCCGGCGATCTTGTTTGGATTTATCTAAGGAAAGAACGGTTCCCGGAGGAAAGAAAGTCGAAACTCTTGCCGAGAGTCGATGGGCCGTTCACGGTGGTGGAAAAGATCAACGATAACTCCTACAAACTCGATCTCCAAGGTAAGTGATATGATCCTAGACGGCTCAAAGGAGGTTAATCACGTAGCCGAGGAGAATCTTGCCGAGGAAACATTTTACGAGGAGGAACTTGAACCCGAGGAAGCTTTGCATGTACCGGAAGGAGCAATGACGAGAGCTAAGTCGAGGAAGCTTAACGAAGCACTAGGAGGACTTATCCAGCACGTGCAAAACCGATCACAATATTTGGGTGCTAAGGAAGAGGTGTTTCAGACCGCATTGGTTTCGATTCAAGCCCAAGTGTGCTCTATTCCTTAGTTACGGTTTTTACCCATTGAGTTTTACGTAACAAGGTTTTTAACGAGGCCTTGGCACCTCTTCCCCAAGCCCAAATCCAGCCCATTATCATTTCACATTTTCGACCAAGAAGATCAAGGGTCATTTCGCCATTCAAAGTCAAAGTCCAAGTCAAACCTTCTTTATTTCTTTTGTCATTCTCGATTTTTATTCCTTGTATTTTCGAGATGGGCTTTTGTCCCTTGAACTCCCCTGTGTCTTTTTAAACTCTTGGAGATCATTGTTGATCTCAACAATTAAGCAATATATTTCTTTTCTCTCTTTTCGATTTTCTTAGTGGATTTCTATGGGTTTCGAAATTGGTTTATCAAGGAGATTTCCATCTCTCTTTGTGGGCAGCCACTCTACCAATCGTCGTGTCGAGAGCGTCAATAGAGAGCTGAGTGTTGGAAGGATTTTCGGGTGGATTCCCACGCCTTGGAGCCTGCTCCACGTTCCCGGGGTTACGATTCCATCGCCTTGAATTTCGATTCAAGGATTATCCATCAATACCGCTTCTTTTGAGAGATCCATGGACAAGGGTGTATTAAGTGGTATCAGAGCAACTCAAGGATCCGGTAATATCATTTCATCTATCATCTTATCATCTTATCATGTCGTTTTTGTTTTGTTTCATTTCATTGCATATTTTTCATTTTTGACCGTTCATCTTCTATTGTGTTCATCGAGTAGTTCATCATTTTTCTGGGTTAAATCTAGTTTTTATTTAATTATTGCATTTAGATCATTGTTAGGTTGTTTAGTTTCATCATAAATAAAAAAAAAAAAAA
>PKML01063679.1:391052-413532 GCA_002933935.1 Eutrema yunnanense | reverse complement strand
ACATGGATGTTTTCTAGTCAACTGGTCAGTCTTTGGATTTTTCATTAGTCGATCTAGAACTGATCCTGTAACACTGTGCACTCAAAAACAAAATCAAATCAATAGGTTCAAGCACATGATCATTATCTCCAACAAGTTTTGACTCAATAAAACAATTTTGACTCGATAAAATGACTGACTCTAAGAAAAACAAACACAATGTTAGCAGACACCTCCCCCAGAGTTGAACAACACTGTCCCCAGTGTTATCTAGCCTAGAGTATGTAAAAGAAGACAAAATTAACAGAATAAAATTGGGAAAAACAAGAAGTTACCTTGCTGGAACATTGAGTATCGATCGATACAGGCTTAAATCGACATGAACCTTTCTGAATCGCGTAGGGTATCGATCGATACTGAAGAGTATCGATCGACACTCAGGCGATTTCGAGTTTGCTCCTTGTTTATCCTGACACAAACATAAAACGAACGAAAATAAAAACAAAAACGAATCAAAAACAGACTCACCAGTGGGTTGCCTCCCACCAAGCGCTTGTTTAACGTCAATAGCTTGACTGTAATGCCCATCAGGTTGGATAAGAGTGAGAGCTTGCACCAAAACAAGCTCCACAACTCGACATTGCTATCTTCAGAGTTCTGCTCAACATGCCTTGCACAAACTCCTGTACTTTCTCTTTGAGCTCCGAAGTAAGAAGAATCCTAGCCTTAGAGAATGGTTTCGAAACTCCTTTGCATTTGACCTTATACTCAATCGAATTCCCATCACTCTTCTGAGGGATTAAAGTGACATGGGGATCCTCAACTCTTTTGCTCTTGGCCTTCTTCTTTGTTGTTGCCTTGGCCTTCTTGGCAACTTCCTTGTGGATGCTGGATGATTCAGCTGAGACGTCTGCGATAGTAGGCTCATCAGGAGGCTCTCCCAAAATATCAATTGCTAGCGACTCTCCTGTGATAACCTTGATGCTAGAGACACGTGTGGGAGCAACTCTAGGGGGAACGGCATCATAGTAGACATCTCCGTCAATGTAAGAGAAAGAGAGTCTCCTATTAGGTGTGTCAATGATCGCGCCAGCAGTAGTCATGAACGGACGTCCCAGGAGCAGAGAAACCTCAGATCCTTTGCTCATCTCCACAACCTGAAAATCAGTGGGCACCAGACAATCTCCTACTTTAATAGGCAAAGCATGGATAGTACCGTATGGAGGTGAGGTGGAAGAGTTTGCAAACGTGAGAAGCAAAGTAGGGGGTCTTATATCAGCCTTCAATCGTTCATCAATTTCCTTTGATATCACATTGACGCTAGACCCTGAGTCAACGAGAGACTCTTTGAACTCGACTCCAGAGATAGAGCATGGTACCGCGAATTTCCCTGGGTCTTCCCTCTGTTTCAATTGCCGCGGCTGTAGTGACTTGCGTCTTGCCTCGAGAAAGAGTGCCTTGATTTCCACCTCAGTTTCTCTGCAATCTTTGAAGTGACTCAGCAGAGGCCAGCCCTCTAGAGCTTCTTCAAAAGATGACTCATGGGAGATCCTTCGTACCATCTTCTCAAAGCCACGCAGCTATTTTGGAGTGATAGGATCTCTGAGGTGTTTAGGAATAGGATTCTGCTTCTTGGACTTGCGAACTCTTTCTCCGATCACCTCAGGTGTTTTCACAAGTTCTGGCTTGTTCTGCGAGGGGTATCGATCAACACCAAGTAGGGTATCGATCGATACTCTTGCTTTTGAATCGTTCCTGGCAGATACATCTTCATCAGAAGGAAGCTCCACATTCTGCTTACCTAGCAAATCCTTGCATCTAGCAGCTTCCCATTCCTCCCTTGTCAGCTTAGGAAGTATAGGATAAGGTATCCTGGGTATATACACTCGTTCTGCAACCACCTTAGGTACCACAGTCGAAGTCTCAGTTGTCTCCTCATAAATCCCCTCAGTATCGACCGATACCAATGGGGTATCGATCGATACACGGGTTTTTGAAGTATCCCATTTCAGAATTGTAACCGGCATCGATCGACACTTGTTAGTATCGATCGATGCCCTTGCGATTTCAGGATCCTCATCGAAATTTTCTGCTCTTGAGGAGATCGCATTGACGTGTGCTCTTGGATTTTCAGTTCTCCCTGGAAGAAAACCTTCCTGCCTCTGCATAGCTGATGTGGTCTGAGCGACCTGAGTTTCCAGCTTCCTTTGGGAGAGACTGACAGCTTCAATCTTCCCATTCAGGTGGTCAATCTTCTCATTCAGGTCAGTGTACATCGAATCAAATTTCCCATTGAAATCCATCTGCAACTTCTGATGTCCCTGAAGAACCTGTTCCATCATGAGTTCCATCTTATTGTCTGTGGACTTTGGAGAGATGGGCTGGTACGAAGATTTTCCGTAGTTGCGAGTGTTGTTGCTGAAGTTCCGGTTGTTGTTGTACCCAAATTGCTGACCCTGAAATCCAGAACCACCAACGTAGTTACAATCTTCTACTTCATTCTCAGCAGCAAAGTGAACTGCTTTCTGATTCTTCCCGATCAAAATATCCAGCTTGGCTTGAACTTCAGCAATCTGCGATGCGTCAATTCCTCCAGTTTGTTTCTTCCTCTCGAAATCGGCATTCTTGGCGCTATTACTATACGCCAAGTTCTCAATTAGCACGACTGCATCGTCTGGATACCTAGTGTTGAAGTTCCCATTACTCGCAGTATCCAGAGCCATCTGGTACCTCCAGTCGATCCCTCTGTAGAAAGTACCCATCAGCTGAACCTGATTGAACCCATGGTGCGGACAATCCCTCTGATATGACTTGAAACGAATCCAAGCTGCCTTGAGTCCCTCTGTTGGACCTTGAGAAAACTGGGAGATCTTGTTCCTGAGCTCTTCAGATCTCACATCATCGTAGAAGTTGCACAGGAATGCTTTCTTGGTCTCATCCCATGTAGTTAGAGAATCAGGAGCAAACTGTTTCAGCCAATAAGCAGCGTCTCCACCAAGAGAGTATGGGAAGAGTTTGCAGAACAAGAACTCGTTGGGTACTCCATTGTACTTCATCCCAGTGACCAAGTCCTCGAACCTCTCGATATGATCCATGCGATGCTCATGAGGTAGGCCATGGAAAGGACTCTGACTCACGAGAGCATCGATCGATACTAACGGACTTAGTCGAAACTCGACAGCTAAAATCTAAAGGCAAAATTGAATCCCCGGCAACGGCGCCAAATTTGATATGCTCAAATTAATACCCTAAGATACTAAAGCAGTAGTTGTAGTAAGTGTAGGGGTCGAACCACAAAGACTCACAGAGATCACACAATAGATTATATAGAATCGAATTAAGCTAAGCCAAACAGATGTTATTGAAAGCAGTGCAGAAATTAAAAGAGTTGTATTCAATTGGGAAAATATAGGCCCAGGGTTATTTTCAGGAAATCAATGAATGCAGATAAACTAACTAGCAGGATTCAGATTTAGCGCAGTTCTTGAACTCAAATCACTAAGGTATAATTAACCAACTGTCGTTGCGAGAATTATCTAAATCTAAATCCTAGGAATTCCAAATCTCTTTGCGAATCCTAAAGTCTAAATCAGCTTTAATAACAGGTTTGATATGTTCACAAATCAATTAAACCAAATCTCTTTGCGAATAATCAATTTGCTCACCTAGGTTCTATCAGGTAATTAATCGCACTGTCGTGCCTAATCAATTGTCCTAAGATCTAAGTTCCAGATTCGTCAACCTAGAATTAGCTTTGAACACAACCTAAGGCGAATAACTAATTCAGATGGTGAATCCTAAACAGATAATTAACCTAGCATTCAAAGAAATCCTTTATGAGAAAATCCTAAACCTAAAGTGGATCTACTCAGACATAGAGAATGAAGCAATCAATATGTTTGAATAAATCATCAATAGAATAAGAATAACAAGAGGTTCTTGAGATCTGATCTCGGACGAAGGGAGATTCAGACTTGTCTCAAACCAAAGTATAGAAAAATAAAGCTTAGCCTAAAAGTGGCTGTAAAAATCCTATAAATAACCTAAAACACGAATTGGGTCTTCTTGTAAATATTAAAGTCTTCTGGGCACTTTTGTAATTCTTCAAGTCTTGGAAAGACTCGCGGGTTGTGTTTGCTGCGATGGGTATCGATCGATACTAGGGGTATCGATCGATGCTCGGCGTGAAATCAGGTACTCAGCGACACGACTTTAGCTCTTGCTCCAAACTGCTCCAGAAAGCTCCCATAATTCCAATAATGCTCCAAACGTGCTAAGACCTGTAAAAGACTCTAAAATACTACAAAACACTATAAAGACTCTATAAAAAGGACTTATATCATGACCTAAATAGGGTAAAAACCATGATATATCAGTTACCTTCCAATGAGCGTTTGAGTTTTGATGGGAAAAAGAAGGCTGAGCTCGTGAAACATATGCATGAACAAGCGCGGTTGAACATTGAAAAGAGGACCGAACAATACCGTAAGCAAGCTAACAAAGGCCGGCGTGAGCAAAATTTCGAACCGGGAGATCTCGTTTGGGTTCATTTGCGGAAAGAACGTTTTCCGGATGAACGGAAGTCTAAGCTCATGCTACGGACGGATGGTCCATTCCGTGTTATCAAACGGATCAACAACAATGCCTACGTCATCGATTTGCAAGGTAAGTATGCTATTAGTTCAAGCTTCAATGTTTTTGACTTGATCCCTTTTGTTGCAGATAGTCCAGATTTGAGGACAAATCCTTTTGAAGAGGAGGGGCATGATATGATCCTAGACGGCTCAAAGGAGGCTAATCACGTAGCCGAGGAGAATCTTGCCGAGGAAACATTTGACGAGGAGGAACTTGAACCCGAGGAAGCTTTGCATGTACCGGAAGGAGCAATGACGAGAGCTAAGTCGAGGAAGCTTAAGGAAGCACTAGGAGGACTTATCCAGCACGTGTAAAACCGATCACAATATTTGGGTGCTAAGGAAGAGGTGTTTCAAACCGCATTGGTTTCGATTCAAGCCCAAGTGTGCTCTTTTCTTTAGTTACGGTTTTTACCCATTGGGTTTTACGTAACAAGGTTTTTAATGAGGCCTTGGCACCTCTTCCCCAAGCCCAAATCTAGCCCATTATCATTTCACATTTTCGACCAAGAAGATCAAGGGTCATTTCGCCATTCAAAGTCAAAGTCCAAGTCAAACCTTCTTTATTTCTTTTGTCATTCTCGATTTTTATTCCTTGTATTTTCGAGATGGGCTTTTGTCCCTTGAACTCCCCTGTGTCTTTTTAAACTCTTGGAGATCATTGTTGATCTCAACAATTAAGCAATATATTTCTTTTCTCTCTTTTCGATTTTCTTAGTGGATTTCTAAGGGTTTCGAAATTGGTTTATCAAGGAGATTTCCATCTCTCTTTGTGGGCAGCCACTCTACCAATCGTCGTGTCGAGAGCGTCAATAGCGAGCTGAGTGTTGGAAGGATTTTCGGGTGGATTCACACGCCTTCGAGCCTGCTCCACGTTCCCGGGATTACGATTTCATCGCCTTGAATTTCGATTCAAGGATTATCCATCATTACAGCTTCTTTTGAGAGATCTGTGGACAAGGGTGTATTAGTTAGTATTCGATAAGTTCGAGTTTTAATGTTGCTGATATTATTCCTTATGTTGCAGATGAAATCAATTTGAGGGCAAATCCTTTTCAAGAGGAGGGGTATGATATGATCATGGACGTGACGGCTTCGGTGGAGGTTCAAGAAGACGCAATGTTCATTCCCGAAGGACCCATCACACGGTCTAAGCCACGGCAACTAGCGGGAGTGGTTCGGAGCTTACTCACGGATGCAAGGATCGAGGAGGACCAACGTACACAACCCGTCCTCACCTCATTGTCTTCGAACTCTCTATGAGGTTTGGCCGTTTGTGTAAGTCGTTTGTACTCTTTTTCCTGTATACGGTTTTATCCCAATGGGTTTTCCGTATAGAGGTTTTAACGAGACAACCGGCTTACACCGCCTAATGGTCAGATTTCTTGAGAGTTCCGCGGGGGATTTTTCCGAGGGATTTATTCCCGAGGGACTTTCCCGGGGGAAATTCTCCGCGGGAATTTCTGGCGGAATTCCAATAGTTGTTCAAACTTGCATTAATTTCTTTGTAATTTTCTATGTGGTCTTTCTCTCATTTTCGAGATGACCTTTGACTTGTCTTTTTGCTTTTCTTTTTAACTCTTCTTCTCCCTCATTGTCGAACACATTATCCATTTTTATCAAAGTATTTTTCAGAGATTTCATCTCTTGTTTCACGATTTCTTGATGGTTAGTCAATGAAATTTTTATCAAACTTCTCGACGCAACCTTCGATCCGTCGTTCGTGTGAGTTCTTCTCGGAATTAGGGCACAAGGATTTTCGGGATTTCATCTCCCACGCCTTGTCATCTTCTTCCCCGGATTCTCCCAACAACGTAGCCACCCCCTCGTTTCAATTGTTCATTTTCGGAATTGGGTCTAAGGATTTTCGGGATTTCTCCCACGCCTTAGCATCTCTTCTCGTGAATCCATTGAAGTTGTGGATCTATCAACCTCACCTGTACTAGAGCAAGCCGGTCCTTAGTCGAATCGTGTCACTTGCCTCGTAATAGCTGGTGGGCGGATGGCAGCTCTGTTCTTGTAGTAAGCGTGAGGCGTATCCAAGTCCCCAATGGCAGGCTGCTGCTGCTGTTGTTGCTGCTGTTGCAACTGCTGCACTTGTTGTTGCAGCCTCGCAAGCTCAGCAGCTGCAGCATTATGTTGCTTGTTATTTTGTTCGTCCATGATGGTGGGAATTGATCTTGCTCGTATGTTCGTTCGTTCTAGCCTTGCTAGCTCTTCGTTGCTGAACTCGCGAAGGCTTTCGGATCCCCTTCTTCTAGTAACTCTATTCAGTTTTTCTGCTGGTTACCTGAACAAGAGAACAAAGTGGAGTATGTTAGTAAATCTTAAACTAAATTTCAAATTCAGAATTGAAGTTAACACTATTGATCCCCGGCAACGGCGCCAAATTGATTTAAGCGTTTTCACTCAATCAATTAAAACTAAAGTTCACACTACCGCAATCATAACGGTTATCAATGCAGTACTTTAGGATCAAATCCACAGAGACCAATGTTACACTACTATTCTCACAATTACGAAATTAAGCTAAGACAGAAATATGGTTTTTTTTAGAGAAGTAACAAGAGCAATTTAAACGATGTAAATTCAATAAAGGAAAGACGTTAGGGCAAGGGTTTATTCGCAGGAATCCAGAGATCATAACTCAGACAACTATTCAGGGAATAATTAAAAGCAAGTTTCAAACTCAAACATAAATATCTAACCAATCCACTTTCGTGCTCATGGTTACTAAATCTAGCTCCCTAAAATCCTAACTTCCGTTGGCATAGAATTCTAGATTAGCATTAACGAGCTGGTTCAATATGTTCACGAATCGCCTTAACATCAACTTCCGCAGGCTAAGGACAATTTGCTCACTTATGTTCTTTCTAGCAACCTAAGACACTTCCGCACTCTTAGATTGCCCTAGTTCATAGACCTAGCGGTCTGCTCAAGTCTAAGCAATAAACACAACAATAAGCGAAAACCACAAAAGATAAATCCCTATCTGTGTCTAATTCAACGACTCATGGATCCCCTTAAAGGCCCTAAACTAACTGTGGAACTACTCAGACATAGTAACGAAGAACAAGCAAGGAGATAAAGAAATCATAATATAAATAAAGAGAGAAAGAGTTTAGAATTCTTCTCAATAGATGCATAGATTCCTCTCCAAGGCTTACAATGATTCAATAGCAAAAAGTCTGAATAGAACAAAAGGTGGTTGCCTCCAAGAGGCTAAAATAGAGTATATATAGGTCTAGATCGAAATAGATCAAAACAGGAAGTTCCTAGGGCAAAATAAGGAAAACATAAGTTTCTTTTCTTCTTCTTGTCGGCTGGTATCGGTCGATACCATCTTAGCATCGGTCGATGCTGACCTCTCGGGTAGGGGTAGCATCGACACGTCTTCTTCAACATCGGTCGATGCTGACCCCTCGGGTAGGGGTAGCATCGACCCGTCTTCTTCAGTATCGGTCGATGCTGACCTCTCGGGTGGGGTAGCATCGACCGGCCCATGGACACCGTCACCAACATCGGTCGATGCCAACCTCTCGGGTAAGGGTGGCATCGACCTGTTCTGCCGGTATCGACCAATTATGGCTCTTTCTTCATGGTTTCGTGCGTTTTTGCCTTCGTAACTCTAATTCCATCATTGAACGCCTTTTTACTTGAGATATCTAAATAGAAGACTAAAAGACTCTAAACCGGACTTTGACTCGATAAAACAATTGAAACATACGTTAGAAAGCGGTAAGAACCAAGCATATCACCTCCCCCTATGTACCACATACATACTTATTCTCATATATAGGTCAAGGTCAATGTGCTTGGAATAGCTGGCGTACCCCTTGAAGAGGCACTTCACAAAGACAACACTATTACTGATCCACAACAAGCACCTGATGAGGCAAGCAGCAGCAAAACCACAATTGATGATCCAACACTTGAAACCGTGGCACATACGGTGAAAAAGGCACGGAACGAATAACCACAAATGGACATCACCATCACTCAAAACCTTCCAACTTTCAAGAATAATTTTGCATTTTTCTTAAATCTATTCTCTCTTTCCTTTTATTTTGAAGTTGTACCCTAAACAAATGGGAGAAAACAATATCATGTGAGAGTATACCTAGCTATCTTAATCGGGTTTTTCCTTCCCTTACTAAGTTTAGTTTTC
The DNA here is from genome assembly GCA_002933935.1 of Eutrema yunnanense. Classification (NCBI taxonomy): domain Eukaryota; kingdom Viridiplantae; phylum Streptophyta; class Magnoliopsida; order Brassicales; family Brassicaceae; genus Eutrema; species Eutrema yunnanense. Next base: position 404,751 of record PKML01063679.1, on the reverse strand, counting down.
TTTTACAATAAACATCAACTATCCTCTACGACAAAATAATTTCAACTTAATATAGAACTTCTTCATACAATATGATTGTCCCACCATAATAAATAGATATTTAATTCTGTATACATATATTTTTAAAAAAAAAATAGAACCACTATATATATTCAATTGTAAAGTCATATACATAATAATTACCTCAAAGTTGAACCCACAGATTTGGAGTACGAAAAACAACCCACTTACACAAAAGTCACAATACTATTGACTCAGCTTCAAATAAGAACTGAAAAACATTGAGAATATATATACCTGAAAAGTTAAGCAAAATAGGGATGAAACAAAACCNAAAAAAAAACACCTGAGAAAAGCACAAGAATATATGTGATTCTTTTTTTTCCCACATATATTTGGTTGCTCCACTTTTTCTATTGCTTTTCTAAAACACTAAATATAAGATATAAATATCACTTCACGTCTTCTACGTTATTGTAGTACTGTATCATTTAACATAGTCAAACCTGACAATCCATATGATTAAAGACATAATTAATAGCATCAAATGCCAAAATTTGTAATTACAATATTACAATCTCAGTTACAAATCAGTAAGAAAAAACAAAAAAAAAGTGTCTCTTCCATCAAAGTTTTTAAGAACAATCACCTCTGTTTTGCAAAACTGTACTACGGGTAAAAAATGGTTAACAAAACACCTTCCGACAAAGGAAAAGCAATTTCCCGACATGGACAACCACCAAAAAAACCAGTGAAGACTTTCATGATAATCGATCATACGTCTCCAAAGACAGCTCCGCAGTGGAAACAAGGTACCAATATATACTACAAGAATACATGGACATTGGTGTTCACTACTACCTCTCACCCAACAAAATTCAGGAGTGAAAGAAGTTGACAAAAGACAACCTTGGCTATATGTTCAATATCTACCAAATCCTATCATCCCAATGTACCAAACCACCCACTCACTTCAACAAAAAGGTATCCACAATTTTCAATACAAACCAGTAAAAATGATAATAACGGTGATAATAATTTTAAAAAATAATAAGTTATACAAATGTTGAAGGTCTAGCTAAGAAAGCTCGTGAGCGACGCAAAACTCTAATATCATTTACAAGAGGCAACAAAAGCAATGAAGGTAAATTTACTACTTGATATTAATACAATGACAAAGGTCATAAGTTGATTCCGAACAACATCTATCTTACTGCACATCTCATTTTATTATGCCACCTCAACTTGGATCAAAACTACAGTCCCAACTGATAGAAAAGCTGCTCCAAAAAAATAAAGTAAGTTACTCTATGAAATAACTGTTGTAATATCTTTACACATTATATTGACAAATGTGTAAGTATTAAAGGTGTGAAAGAGGAAACGAAGATACCTCCCAGGCTGTCTTACAAATTTCGCAGAAACACAGACCTACAATTAATAACCACAAACGAGACGTCTTACCAAAAAGGTATCCAACTTATGAAACGCATCTTTGTGTGAAAGACAAATAAATAAATAAAGACCTTCAAAATTAATATTATTTTCAGCTATGACTCAAAAATATCGCGCATTATGCCAGGATATACAATCATCTAAAAAAGCCAGCAAAAGTAACTAATGTAAGTATACATATTTGCATCTTATAATACGAGCATTGAAATAAAATATAAACACAACTCATGGTGGTTTTCTTTTAAATCTTTGCAGCACTCGCAACAAGTTCAAGAATAGTTTCAGGTACAAACAAATAGCATGATCATTACTCTTTCAGATTAACATTGTTCCAAGTTTCAGGTACAAACAAACAAAACGTCAAACTCTCAAATATCTTGCAGGATCCGCAAAGGGCTCACAGTCAAACAATTCAGAATTAGTTACCCGCAAATGGCTCACAATCAAACGCATTAGTATGGAAAGGTGAAGCTATTGGAAATCAAAACAGTGCAACTAAGAAACTATTCAACATTTGTTGTCAACAAGGTCGTGTAAAACTGCCACGTGTTCGAGAGCCTCCGTCCCCACTAAAAGAACTACTAGAATCTCCGATTTTCCGTCCAAATATTCGTGTAGTGAATGCAATGCTAGCCTTCACATCAATGGGAGCTCAAGTAGATCATACTGTCACAGGAACCCAATGACCATTTACCTACAAAATCTATGGTCAGAATCACCACCAAATCCGCTCACTCTTGCCCATTGAAGGAAACCCACCAAAGTTTCTCCAACTTTATATTTTCGACACAGCAAATGAAGTCCAAAACCGAATGAAAGCAATGACACGTGGAGCTACAAAACTCAAAATTGATGAGAAGATTGTCGACCACCTAATCAAGATGCTAGATGCAAATAACCATCTTGCAAATATATTCCGCTATGCAAGGGATCGTTATGAAACTGAAAAAACAGTGGAATTCAACATCAGGTTGATTAGTCAAAAGCATCATGGTATACAATATGATTTACCAAGTGCAGACGAGATTGGTGGGCTAATAGTTGGAGATTTCACAACCAACAACGGAGGAAGAGATGTAGTTCTTCAGTTTAAGTCTTCGTCTCTACAACGGATAAGTGATCTACACCCCCTCTTTATGAGCCTCCAGTATCCCATTTTATTCCTGTACGGTGAACAGGGATACCACGATAAAATATCATACTCAACAACGGAAGGAAAAAAAATCAAAAGGGAATATATGACAATGAGGGAACACTATGCTTACCAACTTCAAACAAGATTGACAGAGGGAATGACAATCATAAAGGGTGGCAGATTACTACATCAGTACATTGTAGATGCGTACACTGCAACAGAACAAGAAAGATTACGGTTCATCAGACTAAACCAAAAAAAATAATGAGCAGATTTATACGACAATGTATGTGATGCAGTAGAGAGAGTCGACACAGATGCAAAAAAGGTTGGCAAAAAGGTTATCTTGCCGTCTTCATTCACCGCTGGACCACGGTACATGGCTGAAAAATACCATGATGCAATTGCAATCTGTAGATGGTACGGCAATCCAAACTTATTCATCACAGTAACGGCAAATCCGAGTTGGACATAAATAACTGATCACCTAGAAGCATATGGCGGTGAATCAGGAAACAGCATACCGGATCTAGAATGCAGAGTTAGTTCCGTTTCCGTATATATGAAAGTATTGGTTCTCAATATTTAATCCATAACTAACTGAGTGACAAGATTGTACCATATGTTTCCTAACAAATACCAATTCATATTTAATATTTCTANNATACCGGATCTAGAATGCAGAGTTAGTTCCGTTTCCGTATATATGAAAGTATTGGTTCTCAATATTTAATCCATAACTAACTGAGTGACAAGATTGTACCATATGTTTCCTAACAAATACCAATTCATATTTAATATTTCTATGAGTTATTCATTTTTAAACAAAGCGTATAATTTAAAATACAATATAGTATATTCTTTGGCATAGTGAAGTTAATTTTAAACTTTAAGAGTTTCGTGTGATCTCATCAATTATAGATTTGTCTGAAAAGTTTGATTTTGCAATAAACGAAGTTCTCATATTTCATTTACAAAAAAATATCTACTAGAATACGAATTATATAAGCTTCCATGTAAATTTTATTTTTACCGAAATTCTTATTCATGTCATCTATATATATTTAATGAAACAATATCAATCACTCAAATAAAACTAACCACCACTTTTCTGTATTATTTTACATGTACAATTGTTTATACAATTGAATTCCAAAAGCGAGGTTTGCCGCACGCACACATTCTCTTATGGTTTGAAGGCTCCAGAAAGGAACCGACGGCTTCATTGATCGACCATTATATTTTTGCAGAAATACCAAACAAAGACACATACAAAGAGGGGTTCGAATTAGTGCAGCGACATATGATGCATGGTCCTTGCAGAAAGAATCGCCAGAACTCACCATGTATGGAAAAGGGAGAGTGCACAAAAAATTATCCAAGAGCATTTTGGGAACATACCAGCATTGCCAAATCAGGCTTTGTTATTTACAAACGGTGAGAAGATGAGTCGATATATGTTATCAAATGTGATACTAAACTAGATAATCGACATGTTGTCCCTCATAACCTCGATCTTCTGAAGAAATACAAGGCTCATATCAACGTTGAGTGGTGTTGCAAAACAAGCGCAATTAAATATATATTCAAGTACATCACAAAAGGTGTGGACAAAGCAACAATTGTGATCGAAAAACCAAAGAAGAACGGGAGTGCACATGGCCATCACAAATCAGATAGTAACACCACCAATGAGGTTGATGATTACCTAGACTGTCGTTATATCTCTGCATGTGAGGCATCCAGGATATTATTTGTATTTCACATACATCACCACCAACCATCTGTAATGAAGTTATCAATTCACCTACATGATCAACAAAGAGTGGTATTCGAGCAAACATCAGATTTAAATAATGTTCTATCAAGAGAGGATATAGAAAGAACTATGTTCATCGCTTGGATGGAGACAAACAATAAGTACAAGGAAGCCCGTGCGCTAAGACAATTCTTAACAATGTTTGTCTTTCACAGCTCCAATAAAATATGGACACCAAGAAAAAAGCGATCGCCAATTGGGAGAGTGGTATACATACACCCATCAGCTATAGAACTATACTATCTAAGGGTTTTGGTCAATGTTGTACAAGGTCCTACAAGTTTCAAAGATATATTGACTGTTGGAGGAGTGACGTATACAGAGTTCAGATATGCATGTTATGCAAAAGGATTATTGGACGATGAAAAAGAATGTCATTATGCGATAGACGAGCCTGCACATTGGGCAACAACCACTCAAATGAGGAAGTTATTTGTATCTTACTATATTGTCAAGTGGGGAATCACGTCCAACTTTGGACTCACGCATGGAAGTATTTGGCAGAAGACATCCTATACAAGAAGCGGAAAGAATTTACCTTCATGGGTTTACAACTCAATGATGCACAGTTCCAACAATATACATTGATGGAAATCGAGCATTTACTCCAAGAAAATGACAGGTCACTAACCGATTTCTCAGAGATGCCATTGCCAGACAAAACAATCCTGTGAGACATTAACAACAGTGTGCTCAGGCAAGAAATAAAGTTTGACACAGACAAAGAAACAAAAGAGCACAATTGAATGTTTGGGTCAATGAATGAAGACCATAAAAAGGTCTACAACGCAGTTTTGGAGTCAATCGAAAATGATGCAGGGAAGCTGTTTTTTGTTTACGGCCCAGGTGGAACTGGTCAAACATTTCTATATATACACTACTATTATCGCTAAGATAAGGTCAACAGGAAAGGTAGTGATTCTAGTTGCATCAGTTGGAATCGCAACTCTACTTCTACCCGGAGGCAGGCCAACACACTCACGTTTCAGCATACCTTTGAACATTCACGAAGGGTCTGTGTGTGATACCAAAGCAGGTTCTATGTTAGTTGGTTTAATAGTGAAGGGAAAGTTGATAATTTGGGATGAGGCACCTATGACTCATCGACACACATTCGAAGCACTAGACTAAACACTAAGAGACTTGCTATCCACCGAGAATGCATATGCAGCTGAGAAAACATTTGGGGGAAAAACAGTTTTGCTTGGTGGTGATTTCAGACAAATCCTACCTGTTGTGGCACAATGAAGTCACCAAGATACCGTCTCTGCATCCCTCAGTAAATCATACATGTGGGAGTCATGTAATGTCTTCATGTTGAAAGTAAACATGAGGCCAGAGATTTTGCAGAATGGATCTTACAAGTTGGTAACGGAACAGCAGAAACAATACTAGGCACTCATGAACACTACGGTGACGAAGATATAATCGCAATAGATAAACAATTGATGCTTCAGAAAACAGAGGACCACCAACATACTATCACAGAAGCTGCATACCCAAACTTCCTTAACCATTACCAAAACCATGAATACTTGAAAGAAAGAGCAATATTAACGCCAATGAATGAGACGGTTCATGAAATAAATGCTTACTTGTTATCAAAGGTTCTGTCAGGAATGAAGAAATATTTAAGCTCATATAGCATCGAAATCGAAGCAACACCAGATGGAGACTGGAGCTCCCACTACACAGCAGAGTACCTAAACTCTCTCGAGTTTCCTGGGTTACCCAACCATCGTCTTTGCCTAAAAGTGGGGGTACATGTAATGTTGTTACGCAACCTGAATCAAAAGAATGTATTATGCAACGGGACCAGATTAGTGATTACACATCTTGGAAACAGAGTTATAGAGGCAGAGATACTAACGGGACTCATGTTGGCGAGAAAGTATTAATTCCAAGGATTCAATTATCACCAAACGACAACATGCATCCATTCACACTGCGTAAACGACAACTATCAGAATATGTTATGCAATGACGATTAATAAGAGCCAAGGACAAAGCTTGAAACAAGTTCCGCTCTATCTACCATAGGGAGTATTCAACCATGGGCAGTTGTATGTCGCTCTATCCCGAGTTACGTCACCTGGAGGATTAAAAATACTTGATGACACATCAGATACAAGCAAAGCAGAAGGTGTTACAAATATCGTCTGCAAAGAAATATTTAACAATTTGCCAAACACTTGAGATACTCACTATATATTCTAATTGTGATGTACAACGATATATAACTTGCTTCAGCAGTAATCACTTGCTCTCATGAAATCACATGTTTGAAAGAACCAGTCTACCGTTGCGCTAATATAGGAGAAAGACAAATTAAGCATGAAGGACCTCTCTGCAGTTTCCCAAACAGCAAAAAAAAAACTTCGACTGGCAAAAAAACATTTATTTTTAATTTAATAATTTTCTTTACATTGACATCTTTTCATTTGAACTTTATGTTGTTCAATTTTTAAAATGTCAAAAAAAGCCTATGAGATAAGTGCCTACAAAGCGAAGGTCAGAACCGTTAAAAATCAAAAGCTTATAATGGTTTTGAAAACCAAAAAAATGTGAAAAGGAACCAGTTAGACATGATCTCTCTCCTCCTCCTAAACACACATCATAAAACAATCCATTAAAATAAGTAGATAAAAATACAAATAAACATCTTCAATTATATGGTTAAAAGAGCAATTTAAGTTTTATACGAAGAGATGGAAGAAAAAACAAAAAACCAATAGACACACATCCACTATTGTAAAACAAAATTAAACGCTTAAAATAAAACGCACACACCCACTAAGAAGGTATAAATGAATAGCCATTATTATCCTAAAGAGAATTAAAATCAAATAAATACATAATGAATACAATGTAACAACAAATCCAACTATAAAAACCCATCCAAGTACAACCACATCAATCATTAAAACAAACATATTCCATATATCACAAAAATGGCTGCAAACCAAAAATTGTCACGACTTGAAGCTCTCCCAAACGAGCTACTCCGAGATATTATCTCACGTGTAGCCCGGTTCTCACGCAGAGACGTCCGCCATGTCATGCAATCATCTCCCGAGCTAGCACAACATGCCCAAGACAACCAAGTCTACAAGAGTCTCAACCTAAAACCATTTGTCAATAATCCATTATGGGCGCTCAACAACTACGAACAACTCATGGAGAGATGCCTTTCAAGTGGAAACGAGGAAGCACACTACATCAAAGGCATCCTAGAATACTTTGAACACAATAACACAAACCTTGGACTATATGATCTTAAGACATCAGCATGTGGATCGTACGAGAATGGTATTCATATATATGAGATTCTCATGTTATGCAGGAGTGAAATAGATGAAGGAAAAGCATACTTGGAGAAGCTACTGTGGGAAAAAAACAAGAGAAGAGCAGATCTATGCTGGAGAAGTATCAAAAGATCCCTTGAAGGCATTCCGGTCATAAGGAAAAGACGTTACCGCAATACTCTAAGAAACAACAAACCACCACCGGAATGCCACCTCAACGACATGGACATCGTGTCTCATTTCAAAGATTCAGTGCTTTAGTTTAGGAACCAAGGAAGCAACCATATAGAAACCATAATGGATTTTAGGAAGACTAAGATAAGATTAGACAACAATTAAGTTCCAACATTAATAAACCATAGATTTTAATCAACATGCAAAGTAGTTGATGTGAGTTATAGGAATAATAGAAATTTGGAATGACAAACAAAACAGCTCAAAAAACATCTTACAAAGGTTGTACCATTCAACAGAGCTATACTTCATACATGAGAGTATAAATGATCATCATGTAATGTAACTAATTACACAGAACTACAACACTCCTCAGTGTATTCGAAACTAGAAACGTCGACATGAAATTGAAAATAATGAAGGGCAGTCCAACAAAAACAGAGAATATATATATATCTTCTTGGGAATCTAATTAAAAAAAATCAATATGGCATTGATTATGTAAACAAATTAAGAATTAAATGTAAATGTGAACATTACAAACATAACTCACTTTTGTAATGATCGTGAAGATATAAAGACATGGGAATACACTAGGTGTGCGCCAGGGAAAAGAATGAAAGGTTTTAAAATAATAGTTACAAACAAAACAAAAGATTACCATCATAACAGCCACACTAAATTAGGACAAATTAAAGACCACTACCAACATAATGAGAATTAAATATCAATGAATAGAGATTTAAGACAGGGAAGAAACAAAACGAAACTCAACTATATAAACCCACCCAACTAAGACAAAAAACAGCATTACCAAAATACATAGACAAACAAAAAATGCCTCCAAATGCCCCATTGTCACTCATTGAAAATCTCCCAAATGATATCATAGGTGATATTATCTCACGAGTGGCTCGATTTTCACGCACAACCGTCCGCCATACCATGGAAGCATCTCCAGAGCTAGCAAAGGTAGCTGACGACAAACGCGTTTACAAAAACATGAATCTAAAGCCACGGGCCATGCATCCATTACATGCAAGGAACAAATACAACCAACTAATGGAGAGGTGTCTAGAAAACGGAAATGCGGAGGCCCATTACATTAAAAGCATAGAAGAATACTTTCACCGCAACCACACAAACACATGATTGCAGCATCTTAAAGTGGCAGCACAAGGCTCATATGAAAACGGTATGTATATCTACATATAATCATGTTATGCAGAGGAGCAATAGACGAGGGAAAAACTCACTTGGACAAACTGGGGTGGAAAGAAAACAAAGGCAAGGCAGAACAATGTTGGAAGTTTAACAAAAGAGCCTTGCATGGAATGAGGGTGATGAGGAAAAGACGCTACATGACAACACTCCGAGCCAATAGACCCAGTCTATGTGACCTGAAAAACCTCACCACCACATGCAACAACTGTTACTACTACAAGCAAATGGTGAAGTTTGTTTACTTCATTTGAAAGCACATACATCCTTCAGTATCTACTTAAGTACTGTTAAATTTTCAATTTCAATAAGAGAAGTGAGAGTCTCATGTACTTTTTAAATATAAATTTTGTTCCTTAAGTTAAATCTTGTCTAAAATCATACTATCTAATAATTAAAATAATATGACCAAAATCATTGTCTCTATCTACAAAGTTCGTTTAAGAAAAACAGTAATATGCCCAAACAGAGAGTATACAAACACTATAGATTGGAATCTTAGAGAGTGTTATATTGTTTTCGTTCAAGTGAAGCCAAAATAATCACAGATGAACCTAAAATCACAGTATAAAAACACACAACCCCAGCTGTGTAAATAAATTACTAAATGGTTATGATATAGCTGTGTAAACAAATAACAACATCGAATTTTTTTGAGCAGGTTACTAAACAACGGGTCCGGAAGAAAAGAATCCAAAACAATACAAGAAAACACAGTTTTTGTGACTACCATTTGCGACTACTTTTTTAGTCGCAAATTTTAGTGACTCATTTATGGCTCTTTTGCGACTAATAAGCGACTACTTAGTTCGCAGAGGCATAACAGTCGCATTTTTACGACAATACTTAATCGTAGGTAATCTGTCGCAAATTAGCGACTGATATCCGACTAGTATTGGACTATATAAATTTAGTCGCAAAGTAGTATGAAATTGGGACGAATTAGCGACGGTTTTTTTAGTTGGGAAATATAGTCGCAAGTATAGTCTTAAATTTGCGACTGTTAATTTAGTCCAGCAATATAGTCGCTANTTGTAATGTCATAATATGTAATAATTTACAAAACCAAATTCATTTTTAAAAATATCTTTTTAAATAATATTATAGAGATATATAATTATATATAATTTTAATTATAGTCTGACTCCGGTAAAAATAGTTTCTAAGTCTACTGATATTCTTGAATTTTTTTCTTATGATATCACTTGGTGTTGCTATTTCAACCGCTAGTAAAGAACCGAGTCTCGTGAAAGGATCATCATCAATATTGAGCGTCTTGCGGTTCGATACATCCTAAAACGCACCGTTTTCTCTTTTTTTAACCCCAAATCTATATAATCAATTTTTGTTGTTAAAATCGCACCAAACCAAAACCCAATTTTAACCTTTCTTCTTCTCAGTAGTAATAATGTCTTGGCTCTTCAAATCTCGCGGCGATGATCCCGAACCTTCATCTCCCTCCGGCACCAGCCATGGAGGTGGTGTCAAAGAAGATTTGTCTTCCCTCGGTCTAACCATCGGTCGGCAGCTCCGTGGCGTTGCAGCTTTCCTAGCGCCGCCTCCTTCTCCACCGTCCGATCCCGTAAACGAACGCCTTTCGACGGATTCGCCAACTCAGCTTGCAATACTCGGGATCCGGAACGATCTAGCCGAGATTGGTGGAAACTTCAAGAATTTCGCATCGAATCTGCTTCAGTTTCCTAGTAATATCTACGAAGGTGACAGAGAAAGTAGAAGATCTCGATTTGATGATGATGGATTTGATAAAGTACCTGGGCTTTCTGAAGAAGTTGTGGATTTCGCAATTAAAATCTCGAGTCGACCAGGTTGCTGGACAGATTTTCCATTGTCACTCAACACTGGTAATTTATTTATCTCCATAAAAAGTGGAGATTTTTTTTTGTTTTTCTGCATTTTTTGCAGGTATAGCTTTTCAATAGATATAGGGATCATAACATATGTTAGTTAAAACTCAATTCTCAATATATAAGGGTCTGCATTGGCATAGTTGACTTTTTTTCTGTGGCAAAACATTATTGTTACAAAAGTTTTTGGTAAAGATTGGTTGTTTCTACAGTTTATTGGTTGTAGCGTCTCCTGCTCTTTGGAGGGATCTCTAGCGATTAAGATGAGGGTTGATTGGTCCAGTAGTCTGTTCTTGGGGTATATTTCTTCAAGCCCGGATCTTTAGGATCTCAAGGATGCGTATACTATCTGTAGATCACAGAGCTTTAAATCTTTGTTTTTTATTTCCAAAAGCATATCTTCACTTTGTAGAACCTAGTACAATAGAAATGGAAATAAAGAAAATTCGAATTTAGAAGGCTTGGTTAGCTTGGAGATGTTGTCAAAGCACTTGTATGAAAAAACATTGGTGGTTTATATCTATTTTGCTATATAGGGAATCATAACTAGTGGTAATCCCGAAGCTGTATGCATTTGTATATTAGAAGATAAATTTGCAATTGGCCAAACATGATTGTTAAAAAAGTTATTTTTATGCTTCAGTTTTTCATTCTTAGGGTGTTTTATTGGACCTTTTTGGAAAAGATTGCTGATTCGTCTTAGCTGCACCCGCAATCTATAGGGATATCTTTGGATTAAGATTAGGCTTGATCGGCTCAGCAGTCTTCTCTTGGAATATTTTTCTTCAAGCTGGGACCTTTAGGACCTCAAGGTTCCCATTACTGTCTGTAGATCACATTTCCATATATCACTTTTGGCACAGAGCTTAAATCTTTGTTTTTTATTTCCAAAAGCATATCTTCATTCTGTACAAGTATATAAGGTTGGAAATATTGTGGAAGCACTGGTGGTTTATATCTATTCTGTTTATTAATCTTGTTGATCTAAACAACGGTGAGGAAAAGTTTTATTTAGTGAATTATGCTGAAGTTTTTTGTCTAACTTCCCATGTCGTCATTGCAGAATTTGAACTGTCTGAGGCTCAAAGAGCACATGCATCTGCCATTGAACATCTGGTTCCTGGCATTGCAGCTGTGAAGAATGAAGTCAGCAGTTGCATGGATGATGAACATTTCTGGCTGATTTATTTTATTTTACTGATGCCGAGACTCAATGGACATGATTTTGAGCTTTTAGCAACCTGCAAGGTAAGACTTTTATAGTCGACATGCATCCTTCTGAAATGTCAGTATCTGATCCAATATATAAATTTATAAACTTCTCAAGATGAAAAGCCAGGGTACGCTATAATGAAACAAGTTTAGCCTCTGGAAATGCTGTAAACGTATAATGTTTTTGTCTGATGCTTTTGACATTGCATGGTGCTTTATAGTTTTTCCTTTGCTCTGCATTTTTTACCAAGTATGTTACCCATTTCTGAAACTTATGATAATTATATTGAGCGGCACAGGTATTTGAAACAAGGGATCAACTTTTATTAAAGCTGCAAAAGAAGGAGACAGCAGGGTCAAGCCTGAGCTCTGTTGGTCACGAAAGCAGTAGGGAAACCGAAACCGAGGAGGGTGTCATCAACAATATGGAGGCTCTGAAAATTGAGCAGAGAGAGACAAGTGATGAATCATCTGAAGAAAGACGGAGGAGTTTCAGGGATGAAGAAGAGATCATCTCCTTGAGTGATTTAGATGTAGACGATCTCTCTGAGAAGCCATGTTCCAACAGGAGTAGTACACTGAAAAGGCGAGCATCGGACGCAAGCGGTTCAAGCGACTGGGTTCAGCTTAACAGGAGTCAAGGTGGACACAGCAAGGACTCGGAAGGTGATTCTAGTGACTGGCTTCCAATCGGCGATTCTGATTGACGTTTTAAGGTACATATTGGATATTACTGTAAAGTGAAGTGTTAGCAATGACTGTTGAACGAAATTACGAAACCATGCACATTTATATATTATTAATTAATAAAAATCTCACTGTGTAGTATGGAGAGGCTACCTGGTGTTTTAGAGTAGAATTATTTTCAAGTAGAATGTATCCTATATATCGCCTTCACATATATTTTCATAGGAGTCACAAAAACTGGATAACCGTAATTCTATGGTGCAAAACAAATATTATAAATCGATATCTTTTAATAAAGTAATCAAATCACAAATAATATAATCGGAAGAAAAATATATATGTTTCTGATATACGAACGGAAGCGTTGACAAAGGATGGACTCAAGTCTCTGCCCTTGAAACAACAGGGAACGTGTGAGGAATGATGATTTGCGGATTGAAGGAGATGAGAGAACCGATGGATGCAGCTGAAGCTTGCAGATCGGATCAAGGGAGTGTGAAACGTGATGAGATGGTGAATTAATGGATCGAAAGTCGCCACACAAGAGATGATCGATCTTGTGATAAGACAAACACAATCACGTCGCCTTGATATCACTCACAAGGAAAGATGATCGATGGTTGAAAGCTCAGTTTCGCACAGAGATTTCAGAGAGAAGAATACGTTGTTTTATATCATAAAAAGGTAAAGATACACTGCTGCTAAAGGAACCTTATATACTGGTTCGTGCAGCTATTGCCTTCTTGGGCGAAAACCTAATACAAATACTAATCTATAGTCCTAAAACAGAATGAAATAATCGCCTATTACAAGCTAAGAATAACAT